>ML346824.1:0-128824 GCA_005239505.1 Nicotiana paniculata | reverse complement strand
GGGGGGGGGGGGGGGGGGGGGGGGTTAAGCTTATAGACTTGTGTTTCCTCCAAGTTTATCCTCAGTTCATCCGGTATTCCATGTGTCTATGCTCCGGAAATATCATGATGACCCGTCCCACGTGTTATATTTTAGCTCTGTCCAATTGGACAAAGACTTGACTTATGAGGAGGAGCTGATAGCTATTTTACACCAGCAAGTTCGTCAATTGAGCTCTAAGTGTTATCCTTCAGTTCGAGTGAAATGGAAAGGTCAGCCCGTTGAGGCAGATACTTGGGAGTCCTAGTCAGACATGCAGAGTAGATATCCACTTGTTTGCTACTTAAGGTAATCTTTTATGTCCGTTCGAGGACGAACGTTTGTTTTAGAGGTGGAGATTGTGATGACCCAAGGGGTCATTTTATGAATTAAGACTCCGTTCTAGGCTTATTAGCCATAAAAAGATTAATTTTAATTACCTCAATTTGTGTGCGCAGTCCGGGCATGAAACCGGAAAGCTTTTATGTAAAAATATGAGAAATAGTAATTTCTAGAGTTAAAATTTAGTTTTAGTTGAATTGGGTCAACATTTTTAGTAAACGGACCTGGATTTGTGTTCTGACAATCCTGGGAGGTCCGCAGTAAAATATGGGACTTGCGCGTATGCCCGAAATTGAATTCCGAGGTCCCTAGCCTTAGAAATCAATTTTTGAAAGAAACTGTTTTGCTGAATTATTAATAAAATAAAGAAATGAATTAATGATTGAAGTCACTGATATCGGGCCCGTATTTTGGTTCTGAAGCCCGGAACAGATTTTTTATAGTATTTAAGTACTATCTGTGAAATTTGGTGAGAGTCGGAGTTGATTTGATGTGATTCAAATGTACGGTTGAGAAATAGTGAACTTTAAGTGTTCTTGAGAAAAATGATGAGTTTTGAGGTTAATTTCATAGTTTTAGATGTTATTTTCGTGATTTGGGCGCACGATCAAGTCCGTATGATGTTTTTAGACTTGCGTGCATGTGTGGTTTGGAGCCCTGAGGGCTCGAGTGAGATTTGGGTAGGCTACGGGATGTTTTACACTTAAGAAATTATGTTGTCATGATTGTTTCTAGTGCGCAGGTAAATTGTTCTTCGTGTTCGCGTTGCTTCACCCCCGAATGCGTAGAGTAAAGTGCAATGGCGCCATTTTTGTTCTATGCGAACGCGGAGCTCAGGACGCGAACGTGGAGAACTACTGGGATTAAAGCTTCACGAACGCGTCCAGGCCACGCGAACGAACTGTGTAATGGACCTGGGGGCTGCACGCCGCAGCGATATAGCGCTTGGGTTGAAGGAGCCCCTCTAGATTCTGTACACCCCAAGTGAGCGCAATCGACTATTTATGGATCGGGATGCACGTCGCAGCGGTTATTATATGGTACCTATTGAGCGTGAGTGCTGATTGACGAGAGATGAGTCACGAGTGACTGAGAGGCTTGCCCGAGAGGCTTTATTTGTGAGTGACACTGTGCCCGAGGGGCTTATTTGTTATGAAACTATTGTTTTCACTCTTCTTTGCATTTTTGCCTCTAAACGATAAATGTTGAATCAGTGTTTTATATGAGATTTGGAAAGGGAAAACTGGAGTTTTTATGAAACTTTCGAGACGTAGATTCCTGACTTGATTTATTGATTTCCACTTATATTTATTATATGAATTTACATGATTTTAAAAGCTCGTCACTGCACTCAAGTTTTTATTTATATTTGTTACTTACTGAGTTGGTGTACTCACGTTACTCCATTCACCTTGAGTGCAGATCCAGGTGCCCCGATCGAGTGAGATTTGATTTATTCTCAGTGGAGCATTTGTCAGAGACTGTGAGGGTAGCTAAACGGCGTTCGCAGCCCCACCCTTCTCCTTCTCATTTTGTCGCTATTTACATTTTCCTAATATATGTTGTATTAAGGAAGACATGTTAGATTCTGTGTTCCATTTAGTTGCTCATGATTGTTGACTCCGTACTTTGGGGATATTATTTAGATGTTTTCATTGATTATCCGCATTTGTGAAACATTAAAAGTGGAAGATTTATGATAAATCACGTTATTGATTTAAATGGAAATTTCCTTGTATTATGCACAGTAAATTGGCTAGCCTAGTATCATGATAGGCGCCATTACGGCCAGTTTAGATTTGAGGTCGTGACAGGGTAGTTACATTTCTTCTATGCGAACGCGGCCACCTGGTCACGCACGCGGTGACCAAAGGAAGTAAAGCTTCGTGAATGCGTTCAAGAAACCGTGAACGCGAAGGCCATTGGGCCTGACCCATCACGAACACGATGAAGGCCTGCCCAGTCATATAAAATATGTTTTAAAAACGGCCAGAACCTCTTTCTTCATATTTTTCGAACTACAAAGACCTAGAGGCGATTTTGTTCACACAAATTCATTCCCAAAGTGTTGGTAAACAATTCTAAACTCTTCGCTTTCAATTACCCAATGTTTTTCATCACTTTTCAATCAAAAATTAAGAATTTTCATGGTAGAAGTTGAGGGTTTGGGTAGGATTAGGGAATTTTGTAAAAAAATCAAACTTTTACCTCGAATAGAAGTCGGATTTAGAAACTAATTACATATTCGGGCTCGAGGGTGAATGGGTAGACGTAATTTCGTCTGAATCCCGAGTTTGGACCAAGCGGGCCCAGGCTTCAACTTTTTTAGAAAACTAAGGAAAATCATAATTTTTCAGTAAAGTTACTTTCTTTAGCATTAATTAATGATAATAAGCTAATTATGATTAGATTCGAGTGTGTTGGAGGTGAATTCGAAAGGAAAAAAGTTGTAATTGAGCAGTGAGTGGCCTGCGGAATTGAGGTAAGTGTTGTGTCTAACCTTCGCTTGAGGGAATAGGTGTTATGTGACTACTTGCTACTTGTTTTGTTGCTAAATCCAATGTATAGGTGAGGTGAAGAGTACCTATAAGTTGTGGTCAGGTCATACCATGCGAGTGAATGCTAATGCTTGTTATTTAGGTTGTCTTAAAGCCTATCATCTGTGATTATTGTTGTTAGTGAAATGTTAAGAGATTAGTATCCGATTCCACCGACTGAATATTATCCTGAATACTGAGTTGAGATTGAAATATTAAATGGTGATAGAAACTATGATGAAATATTGATTTCTTGTGAAATCCCTTTGAGAACATTGAGTTGAGATTGAAATATTAAATGCTGATAGAAACTATGATGAAATACTGATTCCTTGTGAAATTCCTTTTTATATGTTATTGATTTATTTATTTATATTGTGAGGAAGAGTGTAAAGAACGAAGGGTGATGTCGTACATGATTTATTTGTTTATATTGTGAGGTAGAGTGTAAAGCAAGAAGCGTAATTCTGTGCATGATTTATTTATTTATTTTGTGAGGAAGAGTGTAAAGCATGAAGGGTGATGTCGTGCATGATTTATTTATTTATATTGTGAGGAAGTGTGTAAAGCATGAAGGGTGATTCCGTGCATGATTTTTTTATTTATATTGTGAGGAGGAGTGTAAAGCACGAAGGGTGATGTCGTTCATGATTTATTTATTTATATTGTGAGGAAGAGAGTGAAGCACGAAGGATGATGCTGTGCATTCTTAATTATAATCTGGTGAGGAGTGAGAGTAAAAGTACAAAGGGTGATGGCATGTATTCTATTTATTATTTGGAGATGCTGAGAGTAAATGCACGAAGGGTGATGCCATGCAAGTTTCCTTTCAATTTTTAATTGCTAAAATTATTGTTGATCACTTTTTGTTTTGTCTTATTGTTTTCCTCACTCCTGATGTGAAATTCTCCACCGCATGCTCCCTCCCCATTATGTGTCGTTTTAAATGCTTTATATGTTGTTATCTCAGTTAGCATGATTATATATATCCAGGTTTTATGTAGTGTCCTATCCTAGCCTCATCACTACTTCGCTGAGGTTAGGCTTGGCACTTACTCAGTACATGGGGTCGGTTGTACTGATACTACACTCTGCACTCTTTTGAGAAGATCCAGGTACTGGCCAGAGTTAGGAGATTTTAGTAGCAAACATTGTTATTCGGAGACACGAGGTAGATTTGCTGGCGTCCGCAGACTCCTGGACTCCTGGAGTCTTCTCTATATTATTTAGACTACTATTTTATTTGATTCGAAACAATTATACATTATTTCTTGAGCCAATTATTTGTAGTATTCTTTAGTAGTTCGTGAATTATGACTCCAAACCCTTGGTAGCTAGATATGATAATTTAGTTTCAAGTTTCGATTATTAATTCTCATTTTATTCAGTATTCATTTATTTGGTAATTTTAGACTTAGTATTATAATTTAATTTTTTTAAAATATCGAATCCCTCTAATATTGGCGTGCCTAGCAAGTATGGTATTAGGCGTCATCACAATCCTGCGGGTTGCGAATTTGGGTCGTGACAGAAACCGTCAAAACCCCGATCCGAGGTTATTTACTCAAAAGTCGAACCTTGGTCAACTCTTCCAACTTAAAGCTTCTGAATTAAAAATTATTCTTCCACACAAACTCTGATCTTCCCGAAAATCTAATCCAACTACAGGTGCAAGTCATAATACATGAAGTGAAGCTACCAAGGCTCAACTGCCGAACGATATGCTAGATCTCAAAACGACCGGTCATATCGCTACATTCTTCCCCCCCCCCCCCCCCACATAAACATACTCCGTCCTCCAATGTGCCAAGAATGGTTACAGAGTTGCCTAAAATCATTGCATAACACTGAAAGGCACCTGTCTAGGACACCACAATCCATATGAGCACATAGGTTCAACCCTAACTGAAGATTCTTCCTGCTACCATAGCTCACAAGCCTTAGAACCAAATTCCAACATCCGAAATTCTCTACAAGGTCAAATTCCATCACTCGTGCACCATGTTAATCTCAACAAGCTTTACCAAAATATGACCATACCCCTCATGCCGTGATCACACAATGCACCACATAATTCATTTGCATGTGGAAACATCCTCGAACCACAATAGCTACAAATTGAAGAGGCTGATGCCCATAATATACCTCATAACACATACAAGCCCTGTTCCAACCCTCGCAGCATTGCAACGATGAAAGAGATGTGTAGAAATTCATAACCCTCCACTAAATCAATAACCCATGGAGTCTCTCCGCTTGGCGAGAATTGTTGTCTCATTTGGAACTGATTAGTGACATTTTCCCTCTAATATACATTATATAAATATGATTGCACTTCTTCCAGGTCTAACAACCTTGTCTCACCCAGTACAAGTTGCTCGGGCAATAAGTTACCTCAAACACCATCTAAAATCTCATACGACATTGTCAATGTACCAAGAATTCACAAATGGAATATGAAAAAACCGAATACAAGACTATCCGGCCTACACAATGAACAAAAATAACCAAACCATTGCTCCGAACCTATCTCAAAGATGAAAAACAAAACACACAAAATAAGTATAAGGAACCGTACTAAACATTTCACTATTGCGACGTGCATCTCGATATAAACATCATACCTGTGGCGGCGTGCCACTCGATCTACACATAACGATTAATAAGGAAATATCATTGAACCAAAATTCACATACCCTCAAAATGTCTGAATATTGACCACAGGCACGGCAAATGTATAAACAAAACCTTGGGGATACAGATAGCGCCATGCGCTACAAAATACCAAGCACGACTAAGGTGCAATAAGTAACCTGAATCTCGAGAGCCATCTAACTTACATAACACCACGAGCTACATAGGATCTCAACACACGTGTGAATAATCAAGTTGTCTCACAACCCACATAACATAAAGAGCAGCACATGAAATAGGCGAAGGCAGGAATATCATCCACTATTCCAAAAGACCCATCCATAAGAAATATTATGCCGAATAAGCATATTGTATCTAGTATAGAATATAAATTGACATTAGACCTACTCACGGACCTCAAAGAAGATTCCAATCATCCCCAAATGGGTTTATAACCTCCAAATGATCCAGAATGACCCTATCCATGACACATACGATCCACCGTCAAATCAGGAACAAACTTCCATAGTCCTAAACCAAAGAAATAAAGTGAATCTCAAACATAAACTCTCTCATCAGCGACACTACTAGAATCTCGATACCTGATTTCAATCTCTACCACATAAATGGCTGACATGTCGCACTTATACAATTATCACTCATGGGATACTCCCACGACCTTCCGCACCAGGTAGCAAAATCTGCACATCCATGGCTACCAACCATACTATTACTGTAATGCAAATCAAGAATCCATAAAGCAATACACAATGCCTCTTCCACATAATACCAATCTCAGGCGACACAAAAATAATGCCAACATACCAACATACTCTGAACATCTAAAATCTCTCCCCAGCTCTTCTGATCTCATGACATTCCTGTCAAGACTGGATTGCAACATTGATCCTCAAATTCCAATCCATACCGCTCACTGCACCTATTATGCTGCTACGCGAGAGTACAAGAATTTCATCATAACTCTTGAACAACTAGTAGAATAAATATTTGATCGGCTAAAAACTTTCACTTAACCCATTTTAGAATAAGAATCGCAACACACAACCAACTTCTCATAGCCACAAAAGAAATAGAACTCAAGTCGTGTTCTAAACCACTATAAGTCTTCCGGGACCTATTTACACATAATCAAAACCATTAGAATTAAATACCTCCAAATCAATTAAATTACGAAGGTCGTACAAACACGAAACACTTGTATTACCTTGCCACACCGAAGGAACTGATCATTAATTTTTAATCATGCTTATTCAAACCACTACTAGGTTGACTCAACTTCTTCCGATTTCATCTTGATTTGGATTCAAAATCAATAGCTCTATTCAATTACATAACATATCCTAATCAGCACTCATCCCGAGTGACCTAAATCACGAGACTATATTGTTTCAGTACACATAAGCCATTTCACACCCTTCTCATGCACACAATAGTATTTCTAACTAATATACCCATTCTGAAAGACTTTCAACGAATCCGAAGTTGTTTTTCCTATTTATCCAATGCTACACCGGAGACTTGATGATAACATAGAAATCCCCAATTAATATTCACGCTCTACTGCAAAATCCCGATCCTCATCCACGTAACAAACCCAAAATCCTTAGACAGCCTGTTTAAATTCTTGAACCCACTAGAACCACTATTGAGAGTCGCCCACTCTGACCTGATCCCGGTTACGTTTCTTCCATTGGTTTGCGACATGTATCATGAAATGTAACTCACCATAAAGTCCCCTCAGTAATTGTGCCTACCTCCTAAGATGACCACTAAATGAATTTTGTCAGATCCTGCACATTTAGTACAGAAGTGTAGCATGAGTGCGTAAATCAATGTGTACCCAATAGCTATCTAGCCTAACCTCAAAGAAGTAGTAACTAAGGGTCAACATCGACACTTACTAGTGGACTAATAAAATAATATAATAAAATATATACATGTATGAAACACAACAAGAACCATGAGGTAAAAACTATAACTAACGTAATTCTCCAATATTTCTTTTAATGATATACATCTCTCAAATCTCATATGTTATCTCCACAGGTCAGAAATATCAAGTGCAATCTCCAACGGATAAGGAATACTATATAAATGTTGGGGATCAATAAAAGGAAAATCTCACGAATATCCAGACTCTATCGGGTGAGGTCGAGGGCCTGAGTGAGAGTGAAATTTTTGGATCGGACTGAACGCTACAGTTTTGTGTGTATATATATATATATATATATATATATATATATATATATATATATATATATATATATATATATACACACACACACGGATCGGGTTGCACGTCGCAGCAATATTGGGTCGGGCTGCACGCCGTAGCGATATAGCGCTTGGGCTGAAGGAGCCTCTCCGGAGTCTGTATACCCTATTAAGTGCAGTCGACTATATATATATATATATATATATATATATATATATATATATATATATATATATATATATATATATATATATATATATATATATATATATATATGGATCGGGTTGCACGCCATAGCGGTTATTATACAGTGCTGAGTGATTTAGTGTGCTGAGTATTGAGCTTAGTAGGAGAGGATGCGAGGCAATGAGCTTGAGTACATTTAGAGTGTGAGTACATATTTCATCTCTGAAATACATGGCATTTACATGCATACATGATATACATGCATAGAGATGCATTTTTCCTCATGCTAGACAGTATCACGCCATTCATTACTTATTATACACATTGATATGTGGGTATGGAGAGGCACTTTATACTTGTTATTTGGAAAGAAAATTAGACATTTTACTTATTGTGGAAAGGAGATTTGGAAAAATTATAGTTTTCAAACATACTCGTACTTTTGGCATTTTCGGTAAGAGATCTGGGATTTTCTTTCACTGAGATATTTGAAAAGCATGACCGTTTTCTGGAATTGCAAACGAGCTGAGTATTTTTTTTTTTTAGATATCTTTTTTTTTACTTGTATTATGTTGTTATGAACTGTTGTGGAAATATTGGCATTGGACCCGATCCTATGTTAGCTCGTCACTGCTTTCAACCTAAGGTTAGGTATTACTTACTCAGTACATGGGGTCGGTTGTACTTATACTATATTTGTGCACATTGTGTGCAAATATCGGTTGTTGTTGTTGTTGTTGTGCTTGATGGTTGCAAGACTTGAAGATATACCGGCGTCCCTGTTGTAGCTGCCTCCTTTGTTCGGAGTAGCCTTAGCTTATAAAACTCTGTTTATGTACTTTTCAAACAGGCTGTGTATTTGTTTCATTGTTGCTTTGTAAACTCTACTCGTAGAAGCTCATGATTTGTACTACCAGTCCTTGGGATGTATATAGAATTCAGTAAATTTATTTTGTTTAATTGACTTATTAATATTATTAAAGCTGGATAGTTATTAGTTGGCTTACCTAGCGGGTTGGGTTAGGTGCCATCACGACTAGCGGGTTTCGGGTCGTGACATAGGATTACCTAGTCTTAGAGACTAGGTATCATCATGACATCCTACGGAGGAAATTTGGGGTTGTGACAAGTTGGTATCAAATGTCTAGGTCCATAGGTGATACGAGTCATAAGCGAGTTTAGTAGAGTCTTACGGATTGGTGCAGAGACATTTGTACTTATCTTCGAGAGGCTACGGAACTATTAGGATAGTTTCACTTCCTTCATTCCTATCATATGAGTTTATTGATCCCATATTCTGAACCTTTGTTGTTCTATTCTACCACAAATGGTGAGGACACGTGCTGCAGTTACCGATGACGCTGCCCTCGGAGTCGGTGTTGCTAGGGTTTGGGGCAGAGGTAGAGGTAGGGGCCGAGGAGGAGCACATGTTACAGCTAGAATACTTGTTAGAGCAGCATTTGAGGAGTTGTCAGTAGCTCCGGTTAGGGGACATGTACCGGAGGCGCCTGTTGTGACCCCGGGACTTTAGGAAACTTTATCACAGTTTTGGATCATGTTTGGTACATCGACTCAGGAAGGGTTGACTCTGGTTGATCGGCTACTTCACAGATTGGGAGAGGTGCTCAAACTCCCGTCGTCCATACTCCAAAGCAGCGAGTCCATATTGGTCAAGTTTCAGGTGTCATGCCGACACAGACTATTGTTCTAGTTTAGCCCGTGAGTGGGGTAGCAGCATATGAGCAAGAGCATCTTAGACTTTTGAGGTTCAATATGTGTTACTCTCATACTTTTAGTAGTTTGGCTTTAGCGGATGTGCATGGGTTGCTAGGGGAGTATTATCATATTCTCCGCATTATGGGTATTGTGGAGACAATTAGGGTTGCTTTTTACTATATTCTATCTTAAGGAAGTGAAATATCAGTGGTGACGCGCGTATGAGTTAGATAGTTCAGTTGATGCAACTTCAATTTCATGGATTCGGTTTTCATAGATGTTATTCAGAGAATTTGTTCTCCAGACCCTTCGGGATGCACGACACGTGGAGTCTGAGTAGCTGCGCCAAGGCGATTTCAGTGTCAAAGTATGCTGTTATATTTAATGAGTTGTCCAAACATGCACCTACTTTGGTTTCTACAGTTAGAGAGTGAGTTTGCATGCTCATTGGGGGACTCTGTCACGATATCCGATTTAGCATGGCCCGGGAGTTGGAGTCAGATGCTCCATTTCAGCAGGTTGTAGAGATTTCTCACTAATTAAAGGGCATTAGAGACTAAAAGGAAAGGGCACGACCCGTTCATGTGCTTTCCACGGTAGGGCTGAGGTCGCTGCACCGGATGATGTTGTACATGTATGATTTTAGTTTAAGAGGAGCATCATTCATATTTGTTTTAGTTAGGTTTATCGGAGTGATTCCTCCTATGTTGCTTTCACATATGGGTGAGTTTCGTGATTCTGTACTTTGCTTATGTGTTGAACCCTATTGGGCGATTCTACATTGTAGCCCCTGTCTATTATTTTGCTTTATTCATTATCGAGAGTTATGAGACTAGAAATGACTTTTTATTACCCATTATGGTAGGTTTTGATGTGATTTCTAAGTGATTAGTTACGATTTGTGATTTAGGTTTTATACCGGTGTGGGAGTTCAATATGTATTGTGATTTTGTTGGCGGAATTGGATTAGCGGAAGGTTTCAGTTGGTATGATGTATATTCTATTTGTGATTCAGAGTTGAGGGTGAGACCTTCGCGGTTCCATGTGATTTGATGTGTTTGAACCGGGCTGCATCCCGTGATGGAGTTATAACATGATGAGATCCTTGTGATTTGTTCATAAATTCCAATTCTTCCTTATGGAATTTATTCATAATAGGGTACTGATAAGGAGGGGTGTCTGTCGGGCTTGTTTGATAGTTTTCTTACGTATTCCTCCTTACATATTCAGTCATATTCGTGTTGTGCTTATTGAGTTTTAGCTTGTGAGGTGAGTGCCCAGGTGGTGTTAGATGTGACTTGTTGGCTAAGGTGAATGGTTATCAGGTCTTCATGTTTCTTGCATCATTATCGGTGTTGTGGAGGTTTGGAACACGGTTGTAGCAGATGTAAGGGTTAATTGTCGGTGTTGGATTTGATTATAGGCAACTATTGTTGTCACGACCCCAAATCCTAAGCCGGCCATGATGGTGCCTATCGTGGAACTAGGCTAGCCAATGTATCACATGTTCACAATTTCTTTTAAAAACCCATTTCCAAAATCTGAGCATTTCATAAATATACAGAAACTACGGAATAAAGTAGGTCATCATAATACAATACTGCCAACCCCAAACTCGGAGCCAACGTGTCATGAGCATCTAGAAGAATAAGTCATAATATACTGTCATAATACAAAACCTCCGAATGAAATGAAGATACAACAGGGAGGGAAAAACAGAGATGCTGCGGACCCTGGACAGCTACCTCTATATCCCGCAAATATGGCTTCGCTGCGGAATAAAGGCTAATGCTCGATGTATGCTCCTGAATCTGTACACAGAGGTGCAGGGAGTAATGTGAGTATACCAACTCAGTATCAATGAAAATAAATCAGGTCTGAGAAGCAAGAACATATAAAATCAATGTCATCAAATCACAAGAGGCACAACCTTACTTTCAAATAGTATAACATAGATGTATGAAATCGTCGTGCCTTAAAAATTAACTTCCGCAAAACCCTTTTAAAATATACATTTTTCAACAACTTCAACCTAAAGGTCTAGTATAAAAATGAAATGAATCATATAGAGGCCCCTCGGGCAAAACATATTTCATAAGCTCAGAGTGAAAGTAGTAAAATCATCAGTAGCCCCTCGGGCAAAAACATGTATCATAATCAGCCCCTCGGGCATGCCTCATGGTCACTCATAATCAGTCACTCAGCAGCTCACAGTCACTCATCACCTCACAGTCACTCATACCTCCCAATCACTCGTCACTCGGAACTCGGCACTTGGTAGGAACCTACGCTCACTGGGGGTGTGTACAGACTCCGACTTCGGAGGGGCTCCTTCAGCCCAAGCGCTAAATAAATAGCCAAATCATGGCATCAATCACTCTCAGGCTCTCGGCCTGTCTCATATCATAAATATCCTCACAACATTGGCCCTCGTCCGCACTCACTCAGACACTCTCAACATGCCACTCAGGCCATAAATAAAATAGGGTTCTCGACCCAATTAGTATTTCATTTCAAGAAATCGCAATATCATCAAATAGGAGTGTCAAAAATTTCACAAGAAAGACTGAGTGAAAAATCATAGTTTCAAATTAGTGAGAATATCATTAAAATAGCCCCCAAGGGGTTAAAACAGATCGGCACTAGGCCCAAAACATGGCTCACAGCCCAAATATTACACAATTCTTTATAACATAATTAACATAAGGTTTTTAGTAAATATGCAACTCATTAGTCACCGCGGAGAGAAACTAGTCCAATCCAAAAGTCAGTACGCGCCATATACTCGTCATCCGACATGTGCGCCATTCTAGAAACAGTAAGAAATACTAAGTCCGGGGTTTCGTACCCTCAAGACAAGATTTATGACCATTACTTACCTCTACCGAGCCACAACACTAGTCCGCTATGCTTTTTCCCCTCAAATTGGCTCCCAATTGCTTCGAATCTAGCCAAAACCATTTAAAATTATCAATATATACTCAAGGAACACAACCCAATCGAAAATTATCAATTTAATCAAAAATCTCAAAATTCGGCCAAACCCGAGTCCCGGGACCACGTCTCGAAATTCGATAATTTTTACATCATTAGAAACCTCGTCCTCCCACGATTCTATACATACCAAGAAAACTAAAATCGGACCACAATTGCCACTCAAATCCTCAAAAGAAAACTAAATTTTCCATGCACCCTTCTTCCCCAATTTTGGTTCAATTTCCAGAATTTTTATGGTTTAATCACTTAGGAATTGACATAAAAACGTGTTATGAAGTTGAAATTCTTACCTCCAAATGATTTCCCTTGATTTCCCTTCAAATCCCTCTCAAATAGCTCTACACTTGCATGCAACAATGGAGGAAATATAAGCCAAATTCGCACCTCAGGACATTTTAAACATTCTGCCCAGCTATAATATTCCTTCTTCGCGAACGCGTCACTAAGACCGAGTTCGCATGGAAAAATCCAACAGGCTTCTAATTTAACTCTACGCGAACGCGGTCTCAAGCCCGCGAACGCGAAGCACTGCCACTCCAAGCCTTCGCGAACGCGTCCCCTAACACGTGAACGCATAGGCCAATACCCCTGTGGTCCCCAACAGGCTCCCAACTCTACGCGAACGCACATACACTCCCGCGTTCGCGATGACCATCCAGCTCAACCCTCCGCGTTCGCACCCCTTCTCCTGCGAACGCATAGAAAAACTGGCCCCCTTCCACCAAACATTCTATGCGAACGCGAGCCCCCTGCCGCGAACACATAGAGTAAAACTCTATTGTAGAAACACCAGCAAACCAACCAAGTTCCAAAACTCAAAATCGATCCGTTAACCATCCGAAACACACTCGAGGCCCTCGGAACCTCAACCAAACATATCAACATATCCCATAACATCATTCAAACTTAGTCTAGCCTTCGAAACACCAAAAACAACACAAAAACACCAAATTTACATCAAATTCAAGCCTAGAACTTTAAAACTTCCAAATTTCGCCAACTACGCTGAAACCAACCAAAACACCTCCGATTGACCTGAAATTTTGCAGACATATCCAAAATGACTTTACGAACCTTCTCCAACTTCCGAAATTCTATTCCGAGCCATAAAATCTGCATTCTGAGGTCGTTTACCAATAAGTCAACTCTCAGTTGACTTTATCAACTATTAGGCTACTTTAAAAGGCTAAATGCCTAAACCCTCACCATAACCATTCCGGACCCAAACCAACTGATCCAACACATCAAAAACAGGATAGCGATAAATAAAAAATGCAGAAATAGGGGAAACAGGGTAAATCTCACGGAACGACCGGTCGGGTCGTTACATCCTCCCCCTCTTAAACAAACTTTCATCCTCGAACGGGTCTAGAAACATACCTGGAGTCTCAAATAAGTAAGGATATTTGTCCCGCATCTCCCGCTCGGTCTCCTAGGTGGCATCCTCCACCGGCTTCCCTCTCCTCTCAACCTTCACTAAAACTATATACTTAAACCTCAGCTTCCTGACCTGTCGACCCAAAATAACCACTGGCTCCACCTCATATGACATATCACCCTCGAGCTGAACCGTGCTGAAGTCCAAAACATGGGAAGGGTCGCCAACATACTTCTGGAGCATCGAAACATGGAATACTGGATGAATACTCGATAAACTGGGAGGCATAGCAAGCCTATAAGCCACCTCCCCAACCCTCTGAAGTACCTCAAATGGACCAATGAACCTGGGACTTAGCTTCCCTCTCTTCTCGAATCTCATAACACCCTTCATGGATGACACCTTCAGCAACACCTTATCCCCAACCATGAAAGGCACATCTCGGACCTTCCGGTCCGCATAACCTTCTGCCTAGACTGCGCCGTGCGAAGCCACTCCTGAATCAACTTTGCCTTACTCAAAGTATCCTGAACCAAGTCTGTTCCCAATAGCCTGGCCTCGCCCGGCTCAAACCAACCAACCGGAGACCTACACCTCCTACCGTACAAAGCCTCATACGGAGCCATCTGAATACTCGACTGATAGCTGTTATTATATGCAAACTCCGCTAGTGGCAGAAACTGATCCCATGAACCACCAAAGTCAATCACATAAGGACGCAACACATCCTCCAAAATCTGAATGGTACGCTCCGTCTGCCCGTCGGTCTGAGGATGAAACGATATGCTCAATNTCAACTCAACCTGAGTACCCAACTCTCTCTGCACGGCTCTCCAAAACTGGGACGTGAACTTAGTGCCTCTGTCGGAAATGATAGAAACTGGAACCCCATGCAAATGGACAATCTCCCTGATATAAATCTCAGGTAACTTTTCCGATGAATACGTAGTACCAATAGGAATGAAGTGCGCGGACTTGGTCAGCCGATACACAATAACCCATATAGCATCTAACCTCCTCGAAGTCCGTGGGAGTCTAACTACGAAGTCCATGGTGATTCGCTCCCACTTCCACTCCGGAATATCAAACCTCTGAAGCAATCCACCCGGTCTCTGGTGCTCATACTTGACCTGCTGACAGTTGAGACACCGAGCAACAAACTCCACAACATCCTTCTTCATTTTCCTCCAACAATAATGCTGCCTCAAATCCTAATACATCTTCGCAGCACCCGGATGGATGGAATACCGTGAACTATGAGCCTCTACTATAATCAAATCTCGAAGTCCATCTACATTGGGCACGCAAATCCGGCCCTGCATCCTCATGACCCCATCATCACCAATAACCACCTCTCTGGCATCACTGCGACGGACCCGGTCCTGAAGAACAAGTAAATGTGGATCATCATACTGGAATATAACACATAAGGAAATAGTTCAACATAATAAGTATGGAATAGGTAATGAGGCTAGGTTCATAAAATCTTAATTAAGGAAATACTTGTAAGAATCGATTGACAGTATAATCGATCACATCATAAGACAAGAGAATAACTTATAGGTCAGAAATCAGTAGAGAGTATTACCATAGGAGATCAGTAAAGGATGTCAATCACAGGGAATCAGGGTTTCCAATAGAAGGTAGTATTAACTAAATGAGAGTACCACAAATGAACAGAAAATATAGGCAGGGAGAAGCAAGAAATCAGAAACCCTAATAAATATGGTAAAGTAAAAATCACACAAAATCAGGGATTCAAACTAGAACATAGTACTGATTTAGGGGAATTAACACAAATTTCTGAGAATAAGCGAGATAAACACAGCATATGCAAGAAGAAGCACAAATTTGAAACCCTAATAAGCCAAATAGGGTAAAAATCACAAAGCCTCAGAACGTTCATGAGAAACAAGCACACATACAGATTAAACGAACAAAATATCAAAGACAGACTTAGGACCCAGTATTAAGACCAAGAATTAAGGTTTTAACATAATAAATTAGATAAAAGGGAAAAAAATTAAATAACCATTTAAACATAGTAAGAATCATAGAATATTATTGAAAATCAGATGGACAGTCATTTGAAAAAGGGGTTAAGAAACCCTAGTTTTGAAGACGAAGAGGCATTTTTGAAAAATCGGAGAGATTCTCAAGAAAACAGTAAAGATAACTCAAAATATACTCAAACATGTTGCAGATCTGAAAAGTCAAGAGATGAGTTAGGGTTTCAGAGAGAGATAACCCAGAGATAGAGAGATTCCGGCTTAGAATCCATGGATCTAGCCGAAAAATAGAAAGGTCTTACTCAGACGGCCAAGGGTGGCCTGAGAACGACATGAAAAGGTCATGGGTGTGAGTTGAACAACCTCTGGTTCCCTTGAGGACCTCAGTGTAGCAAGGATCCGACATGTGAGGGAGCCATGGAGGCTAGGGATGGTGGTGGAACCACCATTGTTACCGGCGAGACAACTACCGGCGATAGGAGATTAGGGTTTAGTAGAGAGCTTGAGAGATAATGGGAGAGTGTAACGGTGGAGAAGAAGAGAGAATGAGGGGGGAAAAGGGTAGGTATTTTAGGTTTATTAAGGTAAGGGTGAATCTGGTCCGTTGATCAAAAATGATCAACGGTCCAGATTAAACAAGACATTGGGTCGGGTAGATTAATGGATTGGGCCTGGGGTGTTTTGGCTGATTTAATTGGGTTTGGGGCTGGTTTAGTTAGGCTACAATTGAGTTTAAAATAGGCTATTTGTTAAATACCCAATTCGAATTAATAAAATATTTTATAAAATAGCTAATGATTATAAAAATGAACTTCATGCATAGGAAATAGTTTAAAATAATTATTTGATATTTTAAAATATAAATGACTAATTTCTTGTAAAAAATAATATAAAATCATATGCTTGGGCTATAATTGCAAAGTCATTACACTTATAGCCAAAAGATGTCAATTTGGCTAATTATGAAATAAGTTGATTAAAATAGGACCATAAATAATAAATTAAATCAAGAAATGATTTTGAAATCAGTTGTGATGTAATTTTGTAATTATTTGTTGGAAATAAAGTGCTGGATAAATTAATAAAAATATAGGGAAATTGTGAAAAATACCAATTGCTATTAATTCATGATTTTGGAGGTATATATGCAATTTTAAATATTTTGGGGAAAAATTGGGTATCAATAGTTAATAGTAAGTTATTCGATTTTACAGCCACATCGAATGGACCAAGTCGCAATCCCTTCGGTGCACGCCCACACGACCGTCACCTAGCATGTGCGTCACTTCCAAAATAGACAAACGACATAAAATCCGGGGTTTCATACCCTAAGGACTAGATTTATAACTGTTACTTACCTCGGTCCGAGCAAATCTCTACTCCAAAATGCCCTTGACTCCCAAGTCGGCCTCTAGATGTTCCGAATCTGGCCACTAACAGTACAACACAATTAATATAGGCTAAAGGGATCGATTCCACAAGAAAACTACTAAATTAGACTCCAAAATCCGAAATTGGCTCAACCCGGCCAACGGACCCACGTCTCGAAATCCAACAAAAGTCACAAAATTTTCGAGCCTATTCACACACGAGTCTATTCATACTAAATTTATCAAAATCCGATGTCATTTGGTAATCCTAAACCCCAAACTTTCCTCTCCAATTCTCAATCCCTAAACCCCCAAATTTCCAATTCAAATCCCTAATTAGATGATGAGGAAAGCCATTGATTCACGAAATTTAGACCAATCTGGGTTAGAATCACTTACCCCAACGTTTCCTTGAACATCTTTGAAAAATCGCCTCTCTCCCAAGCTAGTCAAGTCCAAAAATCGAAAATGGAAGTTCAACCCTTGAGTTGATTTTTTTTTGCACAGGAATACCGCATCTGCGGACCTCTTGTCACTTCTGTGACAACGCACCTGCGGAAATCCCATCGCAGGTGCGGATTTCACTTAAAACCCCAGACTCTGCTCCTGCGGCTCCATGACTGCATCTACGCCTATCGCATGTGCAAGAATACATCCCACCTGCTTCCATCCATCGCACATGTGCCCAGCTGCCGGCATCCGCGACCTTCACAGGTGCGAGAATGTCTTCACATCTGTGGCTTCTGCCCAACTCCTTCTTGGCCGCATCTGCGACTCCTTCTTTTCTTCTGCGGACTCGCACATGTGGTTCCCACTTCGCATGTGCGATTAAACGAGCAACAACAACACTTCAGCTGCTCATTCAATTCCAAAACCAAGTTCGAAACCTCCCGAATTCCACCCAAGGCCCCCGGGACCTCAACCAAACATGCCAACAAATCATATAACTCCATGCGAACTTAGTCGAACCTCCGAATCACTCAAAATAACATTAAAACACAAACTTACACCCGAATTCAAGCCTAAAGAACTTCTAAACTTCTGAATTCCGCAAACGATGCTGAAACCTATCAAGCCATGTCCAGTTACCTAATCCAACTTACGGAAATCCAATGCGACCCTGATAACAAAATTTTCACTGTTGGCCAAAATTGCCAAAATTCCAACTTTCGCCAATTCAAGCCTAATTCTACTACGGACCTCGAAAAGACATTCTGGATGCACTCCTAAACCTAAAATCACCTAACAGAGCTAACGAATCTAACAGAACCATCAAAATTCAAATCCAAGGTTGTTTACACATAAGTCGACATCCTCCTGACTTTTCCAACTTAAACGTCCAACTAAGAGACTAAGTGTCTCATTCCACTCTGAAACTACTCCACACCCGTACTAACTACACCAAGAAGTCATAATACAGTTGAAGAACATAAAAGAAGCAGGAAATAGTGAACGAGTTACAACTCTCAAAATGACCGGTCGGGTCGTTACAATATATATATATATATATATATATATATATATATATATATATATATATATAAAACATGAAGCGCTAGGAACACATGATCAGGTTATTTTAGGGATTGATACATATATAAGGCTATCAAAGTGTGTGTGTATATATATATATATAGACACACAAAAACACTTCACTGTAATACTATAACGTATATATAACTTGTTATAGTATATGTTAGTGTGTGTATATATATAAACACACACTTCGTGCTGCTTTAACTATATATATAAACACACACTTCGACTTATAACCTAGTGATGAATGAATGTAATTCATTAACTCTATTATAATACAAATAATGAATACAATATCATATACTATAACATGCTATATATGTAGTTAAAGCAGCACGAAGTGTTATATATATATATATATATATATATATATATATATATATATATATATATATATATATAATTGATAAATTGTATATGACTATGTAATTGAGTTAAAACTTAATTAGGGAGGGTAAATAATTTTCATATGTAGTATAGATAGGTAAGCACCCTTCTCTTTTTCACTTACCTTTTAAGGATTATTAGATGACTATCCAAATGGCATAAAAATATTATTCACTTACACCTTTTACACAATTGTTTATTAAAGAATTATATAATACAATTTTGTGCGTTGAAGAATAGGTAGATCACATTATTCTATATTATTAAGGTACAAACATACGTCTTGAATATTTTAAAAATATTAGTCTTATGATATACGCTGTCACGATCCAATTTCTCCTATAGGTCGTGATGGCACCCAACGTTACCGCTAAGCCAACAGTGAACTAACTCTGTGATCTTTTCTTTTAGGAATTTGAAATAGTGGATTTTTGTTATTATGAAATAAAGAAGTAAAAAAGTCAGTAAAACAAGAAACTAAACAATTTTAAAAGCAATGGGATGAAGTAATTACTCAAAAAAAATCAACAGGTGTCTACTAGCCTAAATGTCCAAGACCTAGTGTCACAAGTGTATGAGCTACTAGTAGAATATACAAAAGAATACTAAAATACCGTCTGAAGTGAAATTGATAGAAAATAAAAGCAAAAGAAAGACTTTGGTTGCTGCAGAACGGGCTTGGAAGGCAGCTCATCGCAAAGTCTCGTGGAATCAAGGATGTGCGCCAGACTGATAGCTAGATGCATCTGCCTCAGATGTTTCACATTTAGTGCAGAACTGTAGCGTGAGTACATCAATAACATGTACCCAGTAAGTATCTAATCTAACCTCGAATAAGTAATGACGAGGGGTCGACTCCGATACTTACTATGGGCTATCAATATATTAAAGGAAATTGTAAATAAATATGGGCTATATAAATGAAACTGTAAACTCAATAACTAGAAACAAATAACTCATTATTTCACTAATAGTAAATCCAAAATTAATTCCCACCATTTAACAAGTTAATATCACAAGCCAATGAAACAATATCAACTATAATTGGGCTCGAAATTTATATGTACGAATTATGCCGAGGTTGTACGGCCCGATCCAACATACAAATATATAAATTGTGCACTGCCGAAGGTCGAATGAAATGAACCATAGATGCAATTCTATTAACGAGGTGTTCGGCCCTCTCCACAAGAAGAGATAATACTTTATAAACAATCGATTCAAAGATTATAAGAGTCTAATATCCAAGGAAACATCAATTATCATTAAAAGTCAAGTAACCTGTCCAAAGCTCAAGTAGATAAAATTCGACCTTTTAAAATTCCTTTTCAAGTTCCGATATGACTTAAGCATTTAAATTAGCAAGTAGGGTGCAAAATCAACTCTCTTTCTATACCTTTTTCTCTCTCTCTCTATTTAAATCAACTCTCTTTCTATACCAAATCTACAAGGTTCTTTTACTAAAGCTCATACTTTTCTCTAACAATGTTGAAGAAAGGGATTAATTATTTGTCGATCTGAGTTTTGCCATGCTGGAGTTTGGATCTTTTCTAGGCTTCCCCTTTTCTTGTTAGCGTTCAGATGACAGGCTAGTAACATATGGATATTGATTATTCGGCTTGATTGTTCGAATTGAAACTGTCAATCAATAAATTTTGAAGGTGTTTGACTCTCCACCATTGACAACCATTAAAAAATCTCGGAACCCTTATTCGAATTTAGATTTTTCAAAAAGTATTATTTGTTTGGATTGAGTGTTATTGCAACGATTGGGTATATTCTATGGAGTTTATATCTAGATTTGAAGGTATTTCGTGAAGATTAGATTTGATTTGGCTGGATTTTGAGATTGAAATTCGAAGAAGAAGAAGAAGAAGAAGAAGAAGAAGAAGAAGAAATAGAACACAACACAAACAAAATATATACAAATCACATACAAATACATACAAAAGAAAAATTATGTAAAATTTGTATGAAAATTATATTTAAGTTGTAGTTGTATTTACTGTGTTAGAATGATGTATGTAAGTTGTAGATAAGTTGTAAATAACACTACTAAAAACAACCATTTACCGACTAAAAAATTCTGACCGATTTAATGCAGTCATAATTTCTGATTGATTCGGTCGGAAACTTTATTTAAAAATACATATTAATTATTTTTTTAATTTTTGGCTCCAAATTATGAATTTTTCAGTCGCTCAATTACGCAGAAAATACCGCAAAAATATTTTTTAGGATTTTCGACTGAATCAGTCGCAGAAATTAAAAAAAATATATAAATCTTTCGACCGATTTGGTCGGAATTTGCATTAAAAACGAAGTCTGACTGGTCAATGTGTTTGCGAGCGAATCAGTCGCTATTTGAAAATTTAAAATTTAAAATAGCAACCGATTCGGTCGCAAATATGTTTTTAATACAGCCCTACCCGTTTTTTCTTCTTTCTTCTTTCTTCTTTCTTCTCTAGTTTTTTTCATCTCCTCTTCTGCCCCACTCGCCCTATTTCTTCTCTAGTCTAAGCATATAAGGTTCATTAGATTTAATGAAAAAAATCGCTCTCTCTCTCTCAATCTCACTCTCACTCTCACTCTCACTCTCANCCCACCCAATAGTTTTTCCCCAATTTGTTTAACTCATTTTTGGTGCAGGAATCTGGCCGCTCTTTTCCCCTCATGTGGTGGTCTGATAGAAGATCTGGTAGTTATTTTTCATTTTTTTTGCACTAATTTAGAAAAATAGTATGTATAAATTAGCTATATAATTTGCAATACAGTATGGATAAATTCACAATAATTTTTACAATATAGTATGTATATAGTGACTTGTTAAAAACTTGCTCGTTTAGATTGATTCGCTTTTTATTTCTTTTTAGTTAGATGTTCTTGTGAAAAAGGCTAATATACTTGTATGTATCCAATAGTAAATGAAAATTCAATGATATATTCATGTATTTTAGTCAAATCCGAGTTAGAATCACTTACCCCGATGAATTTCTTGAAAAACCTTCGAAAAATCGCCAAAACCCGAGCTCTCTAGGTCAAAATATGATATAAAACCGTGAACCTCGTATTTATAGTGCACCCCTCGGATTTTAACTTCGCTGACCGCCAAATTTCACCGCCCCACGCGCTCGCCTCTCCGCAGTCCGCAGAATTCCCACCGCGGGCCACGAAAGTCTTCAGTTCCTGCGATCGCAACAAATCCTCCGCTGTCCGCGCCAGCCTCCACCGCTAACCGCGGAATCCTGATGACTCCACGAAGTCCTTCGCTGTCCGCATAAATTCGGCGCGGTCCGCACTCCCAACTTCAGAAACCCAACACCAGCAGCTGCTTTCAACGGCTAAACTCATTTGTTAACTATTTGAAACACACCTGAGACCCTAGGGACCTCAATCAACCACACCAACACGTCCCATAACATCATTCAAACTTAGCCAAACCTACAAATCACTCGAAACAACACTATAGCATCAAATCAAGTTCGAATTCAAGCCTAACAACTCAAAACTCCTAAATTCCACAAATGACGCTGAAACTAGTCAAACCTTGTCCGGATATCCTCAAATTTTGCACACAAGTCAAACATGACACCAAAAATCTATTCCAACTTTCGGAATTCCATTCCGACCCCGATATCAAATTTTTCCACTATCGGCTCGAAATCGCCAAATTTCTAATTTCACCAATTCAAGCCTAATTCTACCCCCGGACTCCCAGATTACATTCCGAACCCGAAACAACCAACCCGATACCATGCAATAAAGCTGAAAAACACCTAAAGAAACAGAAATGGGGGAAACGGGCTAAAAATCTCCGAACGACCGGCCAGGTCGTTATATCCTCCCCCTCTTAAACAAACGTTCCTCCTCGAATGAGTCTAGAAACATACCTGGAGTCTCAAATAGGTGTGGATATCTGCTTCGCATCTCCTGCTCGATCTCCCAGGTGGCCTCCTTCTCAAGCTGGCCTCTCCACTGCACTTTCACTGAAGTTATATCCTTTGACCTCAACTTTCAAACATGCTGACCCAAGATAGCCACTAGCTCCACATCATATGTCAAATCACCCTCCAATTGAACCGTACTGAAGTCCAAAATATGGGACGGATTGCCAACATACTTCCGAAGCATGGAAACATGAAACACCGGATGCACACTCGACAAGTTGGGTGGCAAAGCAAGCTCATAGGCCACCTTCCAATCCTCCGAAGTACCTCAAATGGACCAATAAACCAGGGGATCAACTTGACTCTCTTACCGAACCTCATAACACCTTTCATAGGTGAAACCTTTAGATATACCTTCTCCCCAACCATGAAAGATACATCATGGACCTTCCTATCTGCATAGCTTTTCTGCCTAGACTGCACTGTGCGAAGCCGCTCCTGAATCAATTTCACCTTATCTAAAGGATCTTGTACCAAATCTGTACCCAAGAGTCTAGCCTCACACGGCTCAAACCAACCAACTGGAGACCTACACATACTCCCATATAAAGCCTCGTATGGAGCCATCTGAATACTCGACTAATAACAGTTATTATATGCAAACTCTGCGAGTGGCAGAATTTGGTCCCATGAACCCCCAAAATAAATGACACAAGCACGCAACATATCCTCCAATATCTGGATAGTATGCTAGGACTGTCCATCCATTTGGGGGTGAAAATTTGTGCTCAAATCAACCTGAGTACTCAACTCCGGCTGCATGGCCCTCCAAAACTGTGATGTGAACTGAGTACCTCTATCAGAAATGATGGAAACTGGGACACCATGTGATGTTTTATACGTCAATACCACACAAGAGGTGGGCGATTTGTGTGGTGTCCAATTTTTGAGTGCAGTCTCTATAGAAGAACATGGTTCTTCTTGGTGTTCCAACTTCTATAGTTTGCGGAAAAGTAATTTCAGAATTTAAATAACACAACAATTTTTACGTGGAAAACACCTGGCTCAAAAGGTGAAAAAACCACGACCTACTTCCCAGTAGGATTTTCCAAAACTCTTCACTATATCAATGAGCCAAACATCATTTACAAAATAAACTCTTTTGTAAACCTAAGGATTAACTCTAATCCCTTTGTGGCAAACTAGCCTCTAGCTAATTGCGTCAAGCTTCAAGTAAACTCTAACTTGAACAGTGTGTACCTATTACAATTACTTCTAGATAAAGCTGAAAGATACAATATGTAATCACCTACTACAACCAACTAGACTCAAAAGACAATAGATGAAACTGGTTCTTCTAGTGGTTCAAGTAGCTTTTGTGTCGCACAAGGATTCTGCTTGCAAAATTGCTTTGGTAATTTTTCTTTCAGTACTTGTTTCACTTCTATGTTTGTGCGTTCGTTCATCAGCAGGAATGCTTCAACATTTTATAGAGTCAGTAGTTGAGATGTTGTTGTTCAGTTCTAATGCAACTCTTCCTTGGTGGAAGAGTTTGTGTTTATCTCAACTTTCTTGATCTTGAGTCTGTCCTACCTGAAATCGAACTCCATCTTCTTATCAATTTGCAACCTTTTCGCTTAGGAGATAACCTCTTAGTTCACAGATAATGGTTATCTCCTGTGCATGGACGCTTCTCGTGCCAATGGGTCTGTTTGACTATGTTTGCCCTGATGGACCTGGTTCAACTGGGTTGGCATTTGTCATCTTCAAAACCATGCAGTGGGACTTGATTCAACAAATTCCCCCTTTTGATGATGACAAACTTTGTACTTAACTCTGTACATACTTCAATCCAACATAGACACTTTTTTTTTATAGATTTAAGCATTCATCATAGAGAGACCAGGTTCATTAGGTTATAAATATCACAAAAACATTAAAATTTTGAAAAGCACATATCTTCCCCCTTTTGGCATCATCGAAAATTTGCAAAATGATAAACTTACCAGAAGTATTAGCGATTACTCATGGCCATTGAGGCAACTGCAGGTGCAAAGCATGGATTAATCATCAAAAGAAACCAATAAATGTAAGCTATATAAGAAACTGAGACAAAATCAATAACCAAAAAGCAAAATTCATTGATTAGATAGTAGATCAGGAACTATACACAAAAAGAATTAAAAACAGTCGCAACCATGAGCAAAACAGAAAACAAAAAGTAGAACAAGATAAGACAATTCCCAACTGGGTCATAGAGGGGGTTTTTGGAGGCACTGGACTCCTAAGGCTGGGAAGGAGCAGAGGAGGTTGTGATCTTAGCTTGAAGAAGGGAGAGAATTTGATGAAGAAAACCCTCATTCTTCTCCTTTTCTTTGGCTAATTCAGCTTTGAGAGCATCCCACTCAGCTTCAACCTCAATAAGGCGAGATTTCAAAAAAAGGATCTCCGCATCGTTGATCTCACCTTCCTGCACAAACGTCCTGACCTTGTTATTAACAGACAGTTTCCTGGATGAACCAGGTTCATCCTCAGGAATATTAAAAATGTAGTCACAGGTCAGCAGCGTATTCTTCCCAAAGTAGTCTTTAGTAGTAGCCATTTCAGCATTCTTCACTGGAACCTTGAAGTGAGCAAGCACAACAGTCAGGATAAACCCATAAGATATAGCATGTGCCTTGGATCAATTCACAACCCTATCCAAGATCTGGATGATGAAGGCGGGCCAATTGATCTATTTACCCCTGTACAAGCACTCCATGAGCGTGAGATCCATGTAGCTGGCAATGTGCCTTCGCTCTTACCTAGGCACCAGAAATTTTATCACAAATTCAAAGAACAGTTTGTGCTGAGGCCTCATCTCACTCTTAAACACTGCCCTGGGCTCTAGTTCTTGATCATTCTCATAGAAAGACCTGGTGATTTTAAGAGCTCAGGGAAAATCATCCAGATTAGGCCACATTTGCCTTGTGTAATCATCATAAGCATCAGAAAGGATATACAGTATTTCCCCCAACTCCTGTGCTTCAAATGAAATCTCAACCCCCTGAACCTTTGAGGATACCTACCATCTTTGACAACTGCATTGGCCATAAATTCAACCAACTCATTCCTAGCCAGCCTTCCCTCAAGGTGAAGAACCATGTCCTTCCACCATTGCACATCCAAGGTATCCATCAGGAAAATCATCCCTGACTCCTCAAGGTCTCGAAACAGCTTCCCCTTCAAGATAGTACGCTTTCCAAACATTGTGAGTTTGTCAGTATCCTCACCAGACACTTCCTCTTCTTCTCCATTCCATTCCTCATCTTCAACAATCTTTACTTTCTTTGACTCAGACCTGGTCCTCTTTGCAATAGTTGAGGGTGTGGCAGACACAGATGTTGACTTCTTGGAAGAAGCCTTATCTTTCTTGGGTTTTGGTGTCTCAACCTCAACTGGTGCTGGTTGCTCCTCCTGATGGACCAGGTCCATCTCATCGTCATTAACATGAACTGCCTCAATAGGCTCTCCAACTTTTGCCTTTCCCTTGGCAGACTTCTTCTTCTTGCTCTCTCTCAGAGCTTTTTCCAATTCTTCTTCTCCTTTCCTAACAGTGCTTCTAGTAGCACGACTCTTTGGGGTAGTAGCATCAGGAGATGATGAAGCTTTCCTCTTCTTGGTTGGAACCGGGGTATTAGCTTTCTTGGATTTTGGAGTTCTCTTCTTTTTGGGATTGTAGGACTCCCTCAACTTTTTCATCAACTCAGCCAACGTTTCCTCAATAGATGAACCAGGTTCATCTACTGCTTGTTGTAGGCCTTCCAGACCTGCTTCTGCTTCCCCAGAATTGCTTCCCCTAAAGCTTTGACTCCTTCCTCAACAATCACAGGAGCGGGGCCACAAATAGCCAGAGTGGCACCTTCCTTCCCAGATCCCCTTTCTGAACTCCCTTCTTCCTCTCTCTCTCTCAATGTTTATATTTTTCCCAAATTTTCTTCGCTTATCCGGTACCTTTACATCCACTATCGATCCAATCAAGATAAACCTGTTTTCAGCCATTTCAGTTGCATACCCAACTTCAAGATTTCCCTTTTCAGTGTCAAATGAACCTGGTGCTTCACCCTCATTTGCAGATTTGAAAGACTCACTAGAAGATTCAGAGTCTTGGACCTTGCTAGCTTGAAGTATCTCATTTAAATATTTGGCACGAGAACCAGAAGCAACTGTTTTCCTGGCCAACACCTTTACTCTACATTTTTTGGGGGCTGGAGTGGGGCTAGGTGTAACGGTTGGGACTAATTTGGGTGAAAGAGTGGGCTCAGGGATAGGTTCAGGAACTAGAGGGTTTTAGGGGGTCGAAGACCTGGTTGGAGAATGTGAGTTGTGTATCGATGGAGAATTAGAACCAGTGTCGTCAAGACCGACCCCGTAATTAGGGGTGGTTGATGAAGATGAATCAAGGGGTGGTGAAGAAGACATTATCATGAAGATTTGGGTAAAGAAGAATGTTGATCACTTTGGTATGAGAGGAATGATGAACTTGGTTCGACGATTATGCTTTTGAAGAGAGGAGGTAATGATGGCCTTTTAAAGATGTGGTTATTAATTGTACAACAGGCATAATTCTTGGTCAAGTGGGAGTCTAATCGCTGCAGGAGTGTCAGTGATTAGACGGTTATGACTCTCTAAATCTAGGCTAATTAAGGTTCGATAGGACTCTTTGACACGGGTTCATTTTGGGATAAGTACTAATAATTTGAAATGAACCAAATATAGATAGAGTCGTACTCATGTGTGACTATAATTATTTCAATAAGTGTATGGTGATGAGCACGTTCCTTGTCAGTCAGATGAACCAGCAGCGATGAACCAGGTTCATCGTGTTATAGTCTTTAATTTGCCTCAATTTACAAAGACAGAAAAACATTATTAGTAACCAGGGAATCATATTAATACATGGCAAGAGAGTATGGCAGTAAAGTCATGATACTGAGCAATGATTAGTCTGGTTACTTACCTATTTCTAGTGTTTCTAGCAAAAACAAAATCATTTTATTTTTCAATTAGGTGATCTTAAACATCCCTAATTCTAGCATGTTTCTCTCAAAATGCTCCCAACTTAGTGCCTTAGTGAAGATATCTGCAATTTGTTTGTCAGTAGCACAGAATTCGATTGAGATCATTCTTTTTTCATAGTTATCTCTTAGGAAATGGTGTCTGACATCTATGTTCTTGGTTCTCTTATGATGAACCGGGTTCTCCGTCATGCTAATTGCACTAGTGTTGTCACAGAAAATAGGAATGCATCCAACCTCTATACCAAAATCCATGAGTTGTTTCTTGATCCATAGCAACTGAGCACAGCATGAGGCTGCAGCCACATATTCAGCCTCAGCAGTAGACAAGGCTACTGGGTTTTGTTTCTTGGTGGCCCAAGACATAAGGCAAGAGCCCAAAAAGTGAGCCATTCCTGAGCCCAAAAAGTGAGCCATGCCTGAGGTACTTTTCCTGTCAACCAGGAAACCTGCATAATCTGCATCAGCATATCCTACAAGGCCGAAATTACTACCTTTAGGATACCAAAGACATAAATCAGTAGTGCCATTCAGATATCTCAGAATTCTCTTCACTGCAGTTAGATGGGACTCCTTTGGATTTGCCTGAAACCTAGCACATAGTCCTACACTGAACAAAATAGCAGGTCTGCTGGCAGTGAGATACAATAAAGATCCAATCATCCCTCTGTATAGCTTTTGATCAACGGATGAACCAGGTTCATCCACATATAATTTTGTAGTTGTGGCTATGGGGGTGTCAATTTCTTTTGAGTCTTCCATTTTAAATCTTCTGAGTAATTCTTTCACATATTTTTGTTGATGGATCATTGTTCCATTTGAGTTTTTCTTGATTTACAAGCCTAAAAAGAAGTTTATCTCACCCGTCATACTCATCTCAAACTCACTCCCCATAAGTTTAGCAAATTCCTTACTCAATTTGTCAGAGGTTGCCCCAAATGTGATATCATCCACATATATTTGGACAACCAGGAGATCCTTACCTTTTTCCTTTAAGAACAAGGTACTGTCAATTTTACCTCGTTTGTATCCGAGTTCTAGCAGGAATTTTGATAGCCGCTCATACCATGCTCTTGGTGCTTGTTTGAGTCTATACAAGGCCTTGTCAAGTTTGTATACATGGTCAGGTGCCTCCTTGCTTTCAAAACCTGGAGGCTGTTTGACAAATACTTCTTCCTTTAGATAGCCATTGAGGAAAGCACTCTTTACAGCCATCTGATGGAGAGTGAATTCCATGTGTACAACAAATGCTATAAGAAGTCTGATTGCCTCCAGTCTTGCCACAGGAGCAAAGGCCTCATCATAGTCAATTCCCTCTTCTTGACTATATCCTTGGACAACCAGTCTGGCCTTGTCTTGTAACAGTTCCATCCTCATCGAGTTTGTTCCTAAAGACCCACTTTGTGCCAACCACTGATCTGTCTAATGGTCTGGGTACCAAGTTCCATACTTGACTTCTTTCAAATTGATTCAGCTCTTCTTGCATGGCATTTACCCAGTCAGCATCCTGTAAGGCTTCAGGAATGTTCTTTGGTTCGATCAATGATAGAAAGGCATCAAACGCAGACAGATTTTTTAAAGAGGACCCTGTTTTGATTCTGGATGCCCAATTTGTTATGATGTTCTCAAGAGGATGAGAGTTTTTATATCTGTGTGGTTTGAGCATCAATTGTTCACTTCTAGATGATCCCATGGTACCTTGTTGTTGTTGATCAGGATTAGGGCCAAGGTCCAGAGTGATTTGCTGTTGAGTTCCCCCTGTCATGTTGCTTGGGGTAGTTAGACCTGGTCCATCACCTGTTCCATCTTCCATAATTGCTTCAATTTGTTCACTGCTTCTAACCAGTCCAAACTCCTCATCTTCTGGTTCCTGTCTCTCAGAAAGAGTGTTAGTTTCATCAAAAACAACATGCACACTCTCCTCTACACATATAGTTCTATTGTTATATACTTTATAAGCTTTGCTATGTGATGAATATCCCAAGAACACTCCCTCATCACTTCTGGGATCAAATTTACCTAGGGAATCTTTGCCATTGTTGTGCACAACACTTGCATCCAAAAGCCCTAAGGTGGGATATGTTGGGCTTTCTCGATTTGAGTAATTCATAAGGAGTTTTCTCTACCAGTGGTCTGCTCATGCATCTATTTATTATGTAGCATGCAGTGTTTATTGCTTCTGCCCAGAAGCTATGGGGTAGTTTGCTAGAAAGAAGCATGGTTCTAGCCATATCTTCAAGAGTTCTGTTCTTTCTTTCAACAACCCCATTTTATTGTGGGGTTGTAGGGACAGAAAAGTTGTGATTTATACCATGTTCATAACTGAATTTAGCAAACTTTGCATTTTCAAATTCAGTACCATGATCAGATCTTATTGATGCTAGTTGATTTCCTAACTGCTTTTGAGTTTTTCTAACAAATGAAGTGAACATATCAAATGCTTCATCTTTATATGTCAGAAATAAGGTCCAAGTGAACCTTGAGTTATCATCAACTAGCACCATTACATATTTCTTACCACCTCTGCTCAAAGTTCTCATAGGACCACATAAGTCCATATGAACCAATTCCAACGTCCTGGTGGTACTGACCAATTTCTTGCTTTTGAATGAGGATCTTACCTGCTTCCCCTTGCACATGCCTCACAAACTTTGTCTTCCTTGAACTTAATGTTAGGAAGCCCTACCACTAAGTCCTTAGAGACTAATTTGTTAAGCTGATTCAGACTCGCATGACCAAGTCTTTTGTGCCAAAGGAGGGGATCAATGTCCAACACACTTAAGCAAGTGAGTTCATTTTCTGATAGTGTGAACAAGTCTATGACATAGATGTTATTCATTCTTTTTCCCTGCAAAACAATCTTGTCAGTAAGCAGGTTAATCATAAAACATTTTGTGGAAGTGAAAGCAACCAGGTTACCTATGTCACACAATTGTGACACACTGATCAGGCTATATTTCAAGCCATCTATCAATTACACATGTTCAATGGAACGTGTGCCATCCTTAACTACCTTACCAACCCCAATAATTTCACCTTTCTTTCCATTTCCAAAGGAGACATTTCCTCCTTTGAGGTTTTCAAGTGAAATAAATTGTTCCTTGTTTCCTGTCATATGTTTTGAGCAGTCACTATCCAAGTACCAAATTTGGCTGCTTCCTCTCACTTGAACCTAAAAAAAGAAATCAGGAGTTAGTCTTAAGAACCCAAACTAGTTTGGGTCCTTTTCTATGAGAGAAATGATGAATTAAGCTTTTTCTGGCCCAATTTGGTAACCAGTTTTTTCTTTTAACAAAGCTCTCATTTCTTCAACTGGCCTGCTCTTTTGCAGTACACTCAATTTTGTAATGACCAGTCTTACCACAGTGGGTGCAAATTTTATTCTCAGGGAGAGTGAGATACTTGCTTTTGGGATCCCACTTGGGCAATTTACTCACAAAGGCAAGTCCTCTCCGGTTGCTACTATGATTTTCTTGAAGCCATGTCAAGGCATCAGAGGATTTATTCCATTTGCAAGTTCGATCTAATTCATGTTTGACTTTACCAAGTTCTTCTTTAAGTGTCCTTATCTGTTTATCCTTAGTATACATCTTATCTTTTAGTTTTCCCACATTTTCTTCTAACATGATATGAGAATGATCAACAATCTTTTTACTAGTTCCTAGCTTTAATTTTAAATTTTCAGATTTTAGCTCTAGGATCTTAGTTTCAAGTGGATGAACCTGGTTCAACAAGACAGTGTTTTTCTTTTCAGATTCACTTACTCTGATTTCCAGGTTCATGCATTTTGTTTTTAGCATTGCACACTCTTTAGAGAGTTGTTCTTTCTCTTTGGTTGTTTCTTCGGAATCATCCATGAAATCAAGTAGCAACTCAGAAAGTTTTTCTTTAGATAGGAACTTTATTTTATCTTTGAGATGGGATATACTTACCTCTGGTTCTTCATATGATTCCTCATCAGATTCGCCAATTGCCATGAGCGCCTATTCTTCATTCTCACCATCTTCTGATTCTTCATCTGAGCTTTCCCCCCAAGCAGCAACCATAGCTTTTGTTGTGGTTTTCTTGGGTTGGACCAGTTCCTTCTTCCTGTTCCTTCTTTCAAATCTCTCCTTTTTCCATTCCACTTCCCACTGAGGAGTTCTTGATATGGTGTTCAGTCTTTCCACACTTGTAGCATCCCTCGTTGGTTGGCCTTTCTGGAGCTTTTGCTTTGTTGTAGTTTCCACCTCTAGAGATGCCCTTCTTCCTTATGAGAAAGTTTCTGAATTCTTTGGTAATCATGGCCATCTCGTCTTCCTCCAGATCTGCTCCCTCAGTGATCTCAGTGCTAGACTCTTTTCCTTCTTTGGACCATCCATTTTCATTGTCTGCCTTCTAAGTTCATAAGCAGTAAGGTTTCCAATTAGCTCGTCCAATCTGAGGGTTGTCATGTTTTTGGATTCCTGGATAGCAGTGATCTTACTTTCCCAGGAAATTGGTAAGACCCTTTTCAGGATCTTCTCTACCATGTCCTCTTCAAGAATGACTCTACCAAGAGACTTAAGTTTATTTGTTAGAGTTGTGAACTTTGTGTACATCTCTTGGATTGTCTCTCCTTCTTTCATAGTGAAGTTTTCATACTGAGAGTATAGTAGAGTACCTCTTGATCTTTTCACTTGAGGTGTTCCTTCATGGGTTACTTTCAAGGTATCCCAAATTTCTTTGGTAGTGGTGCAACTTTGAATCCTACTATACTCGTCTGGACCTAGTCCACACACTAGCCACTTTTTGGCCTTAGCATTTTTCTCCCATTTCGTCAGATCCTCAGCAGTGAAGTCAACTCTAGTTTTTGGTACATCTACTCCTTCAACAGTTTTCTTCATGGTGGCTAGAGGACCATCACTGACTATATCCCAAAGTTCATAGTCTTCTCCAATCAAGTGATCCTTCATCATGTTTTTCCACCAGGAGTAATACTGGCCATTAAAGAGTGGTGGCCTTGCAGTTGATTGACCCTCCCAGTTTCCAGGTGGTGCACTCATTTTGATCTTTTCCAATGTGTTAGCCTTTTCAAGGATAACCTGCTCCCAATTGATGTTTTATACGCCAATACCACACAAGAGGAGGGGGGAGGGGATGATTTGTGTGGTATCCAATTTTTGAGTGCAGTCTCTATAGAAGAACCTGGTTCTTCTTGGTGTTCTGACTTCTACAGTTTGCGAAAAAGTAATTACAGAATTTAAAGAACACATCAATTTTTGCGTGGAAAACACCTGGCTCAAACGGTGAAAAAACCACGACCTACTTTCCAGTAGGATTTTCCCAAACTCTTCACTATATCAATGAGCCAAACAACATTTACAAAATAAACTCTTTTGTAAACCTAAGGACTAACTCTAATCCCTTTGTGGCAAACTAGCCTCTAGCTAATTGCGACAAACTTTAAGTTAACTCTAACTTGAACAATGTGTACCTATTACAATTGCTTCTAGATAAAGCTGAAAGATACAATATGTAATCACCTACTTCAACCAACTAGACTCAAAAGACAATAGATGGAACTGGTTCTTCTAGCTGGTTCAAGTAGCTTTTGTGTCGCACAAGGATTCTGCTTGCAAAATTGCTTCGGTAATTTTGCTTTCAGTTCTTGTTTCACTTCTATGTTTGTGCGTCCGTTCATCAGCAAGAATGCTTCAACATTTTATAGAGTCGGTAGTTGAGATGTTGTTGTTCAGTTCTAATGCAACTCTTCCTTGGTGGAAGAGTTTGTGTTTATCTCAACTTTCTTGATCTTGATTCTGTCCTACCTGAAATCGAACTCCATCTTCTTATCAATTTGCAACCTTTTTTCTTAGGAGATAACCTAAGGTTCATAAATAATGTTTATCTCATGTGCATGGATGCTTCTCATGCCAATGGGTCTGTTTGACTATGTTTGCCCTGATGGACCTGGTTCAACTGGGTTGGCATTTGTCAATCTTCAAAACCATGCAGTGACTTGATTCAACACCATGCAGACAAACAATCTCTCGGATATAAATCTCAGCTAATCGCTCTAAAGTGTAATTAGTACCAACAGGAATGAAGTGCGCGGACTTGGTCAGCCGATCCACAATAACCGAAATAGCATCAAACTTCCTCAAAGTCCGTGGGAGATCAATTACAAAGTTCATGGTGATCCTCTCCCACTTGCACTCTGGAATATCCAATCTCTGAAGCAAGCCACCCCTTCTATGGTGCTCATACTTAACCTGCTGACAGTTGAGACACCGAGCTACAAATCCAACTATATCTTTCTTCATCCACCTCCACCAATAATGTTATCTCAAATCCTGGAACATCTTCGCGGCACCCGGATGGATGGAATACCGCGAGCTATGGGCCTCTTCAAGAATCAAATCCCGAAGCCCATCTACAATAGACACACATATTCGGCCCCGTGTCCTCATCATACCATCATCACCAATGGTCACATCCCTGGCATCACCATGCCGGACCCGATCCTGAAGAACGAGCAAGTGTAGGCCATCATACTGGCGCTCCCTAATACGGTCATAAAGAGAAGACTTGGAGACTACACAAGCCAATACCCGCCCAGGCTCCGATATATCCAATCTCACAAGATGGCCCGCTAAGGCCTGAACATCCAATGCTAAAGGTCTCTCTGTTGCAGGAAGATATGTTAAGCTCCCCAAACTCTCAACCCGGTGACTCAAGGCATCGGCCACCGCATTGGCCTTCCCCGGATGGTACAGAATAGTGATATCATAGTCCTTAAGAAGATCCAACCATCTCCAATGACGTAAATTAAGGTCCTTCTGCTTAAGCAGATGCTGCAGACTCTGGTAATCAGTATAAATCTCACAATGAACCCCATACAAATAATGACGCCAAATCTTCAAGGCGTGAACGATGGCTGCTAACTCAAGATCATGCACCGGATAATTCTTCTCGTGGGTCTTCAACTAGTGAGAGGCGTAGGCAATCACCCTACCCTCCTGCATCAAAACATAACCAATGCCTATCATCGAGGCATCACAATACACGGTATAAGAACCTGAAGCTGATGGCAGAACTAACATTGGAGTTGTGGTCAAAGCCGTCTTGAGCTTATGAAAGCTCTCCCCATACTCGTCTAACCACCTGAATGGTGCACCCTTTTGGGTCAATTTGGTTAAGGGCGATGCAATAGATGAAAATCCCTCCACAAAGCGACGGTAATATCTCGCCAAACCAAGGAAGCTCCTAATATCCGTAGCTGAGGACGGTCTAGGCCAACTCTGCACCGCCCCTATCTTCTTCGAATCTACCTGAATACCCTCACTAGACACCACATGTCCCAATAATGCTACCGAACCAAGCCAAAACTCACACTTGGAGAACTTTGCATAAAGCTTCTCCTCCCTCAATATCTGTAACACAACTCTCAATTGCTGAGCATGCTCTTCCTGGCTACGAGAGTATACCAGAATATCATCAATGAACACAATCACAAAGGAGTCCAAATATGGCTGGAATACACTGTTCATCAAATTCATGAACGTTGTTGGGGCATTGGTCAGCCAAACGACATCACTATGAACTCATAATGGCCATAACGGGTCCTGAAAGCTATCTTGGGAATATCTGAATCCCGAATCTTTAGCTGATGATACCCGGACCTCAAATCAATCTTAGAGAACACCCTCGCTCCCTGAAGTTGGCCAAACAAATCATCAATACGAGGCAAAGGATACTTGTTCTTGATTGTGACCTTGTTCAACTGCCTGTAGTCAATACAAATTCTCATGAAACCATCCTTATTCTTCACAAATAGAACCGGTGCACCCTAAGGTGACACACTAGGCCGAATAAACCCCTTATCTAGGAGTTCTGAAGTTGTTCTTTCAATTCCTTCAACTCTGTTGGTGCCATACGATATGGTGGAATAGAAATAGGCTGAGTGTCAGGCACCAAATCGATACCAAAATCAATGTCCCTGTCGGGCGGCATGCCCGACAGGTCTGAAGGAAACATGCTCAGGAAATCACGGACCACTGGAACAGAATCAATAGTGAGAGTATCTGCACTGACATCCTCACAAAAGACAAATAAGATAGGCAAACTTTCTCAACTATACGTTGAGCCTTTAGGTATGAAATCACCCTACTCGGCACATAATCTATGGAACCACTCCACTCAACCCTCGGGAATCCCGACATAACTTAGGTCACGGTCTTAGCGTGAAAATCTAGAACATCATGACATTGATAACCAATCCATGCCCAATATCACATCGAAGTCAACTATACTGAGAAATAACTAATCCCCAATAGACATCACACATGACCGATACACACGGTCCACAACAATAGTATCGCCCACAGGAATAGACACATGAACAGATGTAACTAAAGACTCACGGGGCATATCCAGAAAATGAGCAAAATATGATGAAACATATGAATACGTGGAACCAGGGTCAAATAAGATTGAAACATCTTGGTGATAGACTGGAACAATACATGTAATCACGACATATGAGGCCATAGCATCTGGTCTGGCTGGAAGTGCATAAAGCGGGCCTGACCACCACCTGATCGATCTCCCTCTCTAGGGCGGCCTCTAGCTGCCTAACCCCCACCCCTAGCTGGCTGGGCGGGTGGAGAAGTAACTAGAGCTGAAGTCGAGGGCTGACTCCTCTATTGGGATGGACCCACATGACGACGAGGACACTGACTCCACATGTGCCCAAACCCTCCATACTCAAAATAACTCACTAGTGCGGGGGACGGGGACTGAAGGGAATCCCTAGCACCGGGATAACTGGTAGAAGAACCTGGCATGGAGGAGCCTTGAATTGGTGGTGCACGGGATGAACTCTAGGCTAGAAGGGCACTGAATGATGAGTGAGCCAGATGATAAATGCGAGAATCATGCCCCCGATGATGCGTCACTGTGAACTGGGCGAGCTGACTGGGCAGGCCTAAATGGACGGCCTCTGCCATGCTGAAACTGACCCACATGTGGGGCACCACTGAATCCCCCTTACCACAAGGCCTCTTATCCTCCCTCTCACTCTGCTCCAGACCATGAACCATCTCAATCTGTCGAGCAATATCGACAACCTTATCAAAAGTCACACCAGATACTCTCTCTCGGGTCATAAGCAGTCGAAGCTTAAAATAGAGGCCATCTATAAAACTCATAATCCTCTCTCGGTCTGTGGGAACCAATTAGACTGCATAATGATCCAACTCGGAGAACCGCATATCACCCGGGCGAAGCTGCTTAAACTCCTTGCGGGACTCACGTACAAACTTCTCCAGAAAGAGAACAGAGAACTACTGCTAAGTAAGGGGCACTGCACCAACCGACCTACTCCCCTCGTAAGTCTCCTACCAGCTAAGTGCAGCCTCAAAGAACTGGAAAGTAGTGAATGAGACCCCACTGGTCTCCAAAATACCTGTTGTCTGAAGCATCCTCTGACACTTGTCAAAACAACCAACATCCTCACCCTCAGCACCAATAAATGACGGAGGCTGGAGTCTCCCAAACCTCTCCAATCTGCGCTGCTCGTCCTCACGCATAACAGGAGCTACACAGTCCTGAGAAGTGGCAAGCGGCTGGGCTGGAGGTGCCTCCGGTGTCTGAAGTCCCTTGGTGCGAGCGGGGGGAGTCTGAGTGTCTCCCCTTGCCTTAGAAGTAGTTGTTGTGGTAGAAACAACGACCGCCTGAGCAAGTCTGGTGCACACGGTCAAAATTTGAGCCAAGGTCTCCTGAAGACCCGGAATAACAATAGGCACATCCGATGCCTGAGTCGGTCCCGCTGGAGCATTTGCGCCAGAAACCTGATCTGGAATAACGGGAAGGTCTATGGTACCGCCCTGGCTGCTGCGCGGGCTACACCCCTACCCCTACCACTATCTCGACTGCGGCCTCAACCCCTCGTGGGTCCAACTGGTGGCTGGTCATCCTGTCCGGTAGCACGTTTCCTCACCATTTGTGAGAGAATGAAACAATAAAAGTTTAGTTACCAGAAGCAATGGACTCGCACGACAAGAGTTCAAGAATGTTAATTTTTCCTAAGGGTTCTACAGCCTCTCGAAGATAAGTACATACGTCTTCGTACCGATCCACAAGACTACTAAACATGCTCATGACTTGTGAGGCCTATGTAACCTAAGCTCTGATACCAACCTGTCACGACCCAAAGTACAAAGTTGTGATGGCGCATATTGCAGTACTAGGCTAGTCGACTCGTGATCCAAAACATACAATGACACCATAATTTATTTTCTAACCTTTTTCATCATAAATCCTTCGAAAGAAAATCCAAAACAAGTAAAAGAAAACGGATACGAAAATAACTGCCCGACATCGGGTGTCACTAGTCATAAGCATCTACGACACAAGTCTGATAGTGCTAGGTCCAACACAGTCTAAAAAGAAAACAAAAGAAGTCCAATAGAAATAAATACTGGAAGATAGGAGGGAGAAGATCAAGGATGCGGTCGCCATGCAGCTACCTTGCTAGCTCTGAGATTAGATGTGGATAAATCAACCCTCACTCGAATATCCCATGACACATGTATATGCACACAAGGTGCAAGGAGTAACGTGAGTACGCCAACTCAGTAAGTAACCACCATAAATAAAGACTGAGTGGCAGTGACGAGCAGTAAAATCACATAAAGTTCATAATATAAAGTCTCAGTGAAACAACAAAATGTCAAATCAGTGTTCGAGTCAGAACATCTCATAAAAACTCCAGTTTCGATAGAAAACATGTATAAATATTTTTCAACAGTTTCAATTGAGGCTTAATACAAATTAGAATGAAAATAATGAATCCATAGACAAGCCCCTCGGGCAAAATATAACACTCGTAAACAGCCCCTCGAGCAAGCCTCACAGTCACTCATCAGCAGCCCCTCAGGCATACCTCACAATCACTCATGTAAGTCCCTCGTGCATTCCTCACCATCACTCATGCCTCCTATTAACTCATCACTCGGCACTCGACACTCGCACTCACACTCGCACTTGGTAGGTACCTGCACTCACTGAAGGTGTGTACAGACTCCGGAGGGGCTCCTTCAGCCCAAGCGCTATATCAAGCTAAATCATGACATCGGATCACTCAGGCCCTCGGCCTATATCAAAACATGTTGCAGCGTGCAACCCGATTCGATATCATATCCTCACAAATCAGGCCCTCGGCCTCACTCAGTCATAAACCTCTTAAGCCACTCGGGCATTTCAATAAAAGCAGGGAACTCAGCCCAAAACAATTTCCATATGTATCAAAGTAGAGTAATGAAGCTGAATTAAACTATAAACGGGTAAAATCATGACTGAGTGTAGATTTCAACCAAAACATTGTGAGGATAGTAATAAAATACCCCTGAGGGTCCGACAGTACTGGCACAAGGCCCAAACATGGCATTCAGCCCAAGTTATGAAAATTCTTTCTATAACACATAGTTATTATATAGTTTTAACCAAAATATGCAACTCTACAGTTGCTACGGTACGGACCAAGTCACAATCCCCCAACGGTGCACGCCCACACGCCCGTCACATAGCATGTGTGTCACCTCAATGTAGTGAAAGAGTACGAAATCTGGGGTCTCATACCCTCAGGACTAGATTTGCAATCGTTACTTACGTCAAACCGGACAAAACTTTAGCCCGCGATTCTCTTGCCCCTGATTCGACCTCCAAATGCTCCGAATCTATCCAAAATCAGTATATTATCATCAATACACGCAAAAGGAATGAATCCTATATGAAAATTATCAATTTAGATCAGAAAATTCCGAAATTGGTCAAACCTGGTCCCCGGGCCCACGTCTAAAAATCTGACAAAAGTTAAAAAACTAGGGAACCCATTCATTCACGAGTCCAACCATTTCAAATTAATTGAAATACGACTTCGAATAGATATACAACTCCCAAAAATCCATCTTATGAAGTTTCTATAATTTTTCCCAATTCATCCCAGTTCGCTAATCAAATGATATATTCATGTATTTTAGCCAAATCTGTGTTAGAATCACTTACCCCGATGAATTTCTTGAAAAACCGGAAAATCTCCAAAACCCGAGCTTTCTAGGTCAAAATATGAAATAAAACCCTGAACCTCGTATTTATAGTGCACCTCTCGGATTCTCACTTCGCTGACCGCCAAATTCCACCGCCCCTCGCGCTCGCCTCTCCGCGGTCTGCGGAATTCCCACCGCGGCCGCGAAAGTCTCCAGTTCCTGCAGTCACGGTAAATCCTCTACTGTTCGCGCCAGCCTCCACCGCTTACTGTGGAATCCTGCCGCCATCGCGAAGTCCTTCCGTTGTCCGCGTAAATTCTCCACAATCCGCACTCCCAACTTCAGAAACCCAACACCACCAACACCAGCAGCTGCTTTCAACAGCTAAACTCATCCGATAACTATTCGAAACACACCTGAGGCCCTCGGGATCTCAACCAACCACACCAACATGTCCCATAGCATCATTCAAACTTAGCCAAACCTACATATCACTCGAAACAACAACATAGCTCGGATTCAAGCCTAAGAACTCAAAACTCCTAAATTCCACAAATGACGCCGAAACCAATAAACCTTGTTCGAATATCCTCAAATTTTTCACACAAGTCAAACATGACACCACGAATCTATTCCAACTTTCGAAATTTCATTCCGACCCCAATATCAAAATTTTTCACTATCGGCCGGAAATCGCCAAATTTCCAATTTCACCAATTCAAGCCTAATTCTACCCCCGGACTCCGCGATTACCTTCTGAACCTTAACCAACCAACCTGATACCATGCAATACATCTGAACAACACCTAAAGAAACAAAAATAGAGGGAAACATGATAAAACTCTCGGAACGACCGGCCATGTCGTTACATTAGTATACGTAATAAGTTATTGATTGTAAAATACACATTCATTATTAGTCAGTTTTTGACCTTACATTGTTACTTAATCATTCATTTTTGTCCTATAAACTATATGACCTAGTCGTTCGTTCCAATAGATCTAAAAGAAAGATACAATTTTCTTAATTATGTTAATTTGATGAATGTTTGAAAAATTATAATAAAAGTTTATAATGATTTCGAGCATAATAGATTTAATATTATATCACAAAAATGACTACAATATTTGTTAGCTTACCCCAAAGGATATGCCCTTCAAATTAATATAAAATATATGTGCTCAAATTTTTTACGTGTGAACCAGTTTCTTCTAAAAAATATATGACGACCCTCTTTATTCCAAATCTCTAAAAAAAATAATATATTATTTTTATTGATGGCCTTTAAAAGAATCATAGTAAACATATATAATAAATATCGGAATTTAATTACCAAAAAATAGATATATCAATCATTTTAGATTCAATATCATGTTACATGAATTACTATAATTTTCATAAAAGAATTTCAAAATATATGCCCTTCAAATTAAGAAGAAATACGTGTACTCCAATCGAAATGTGTATCGATCATTTTACCTTATAAAAATAAATTTTAGAATTGTTATAAAACTAATTATTTTAGGTAGGGACAAGGTCTGCGTACAGACTATCCTCCTCAGACCTCACATGTTGGGATCAAATTGGGTTTTTTGTTGTTGTTGTTATGAAATTATTTTCAAATATAATGACAAATGGAGTTAATCAATATAGAATTATTTAAATTCTAATTCCACTTGAATAATGATATATCGAAACTAAATATAATTCTGAGTCAATCTCCAGTGTATTTTATTAGCTTACTTTAATATTCTTTTTGAATGTCTTTTCTCGTTTTCAGGGCATTTTGATTTTGTGTTCATCTGAAATCCATGGATTATTAGTTGTTTGTTATATGTGTGAAGTTCTATTTACTATTTATGTTTTCAATGACTATGTGTTCTACTGAAACTGAAAAGGTAGCATGCTAACTTTATTTATTAAAAAGTGGCATAAATTTTAAGTTGAATTATTAGCTGATGATCGAGGATTTATATGAGACGTTTTTTCTTAATTGAGTTAGTTATATGTACAATGTCTATATTAATGACTATTGTCAGGAACTTATACTTTTATTTCATATCACAAACACTCATTGAGATAGGATACACGCGCGATGCGCGTATCCTGAACGATTTTTTTATTATATTGAACGTAAAATTCTTATTGGATAAAAATTATAATTACAATTAAATATTTAAAACTTGGGATGAGCTATTATTAAGATTTGAATCAACAACAAAAAAATCTATTTAACTTTAAGAACAACCCTAATTAACCAAAACAATCTTTGATTTAACTAATTTGCGAAAATCTAAGTCATTCTTTTCGAAATTTATAATACAATAGATTATAATATAGTCGTAAGAGTCAAAACTGTTAAAAATGCAGATGTTAAAAATAATAAGAAAGAAATATTAGAAGACAAAATATATTATAAGTTAGTTGTCATTAATTAATTTTCTTTCTCGTGTTCGCTTAAGTAAATGACAATTTTCTATACTTTCTTTTATACAAAGTTACTTATTTTAAAATATTAACTTAGTATAGACATTTTAAAATTTAGCAGTTGATACATTTGATATACATATTTTTCATATACATATATTTTACTGAACCAAACGCTCAGTAAAGCTAGTATGTAAAATTTAGACAAGTCTAATAAATAAATTTCAAATATTATATTGAGAATGAAAAAATCCCAAAAAGAAATCATGGGCTTGCCGACTCAAGTTTTGTTTTGCCGTCTGCTGCGTTGGGCTCACGCTGAGCTGTGCCCCTATTCAAATCTTATACTATAAACCTTTCTTCCTATTCCCCAATATCTCACTATCTTTCTCTCTCTACATAACCTCTCTGTGAAGAAACACAGCATCCGTTCAAAAACAATGGCAAGCATAGTGCCCGAGCACGAGCACAGAGAAGAGGAAGAAGCCGCTGCCGGAGCCGATGACGAAGATACCGGAGCTCAGGTCGCGCCGATCGTCAGACTGGAGGAAGTAGCCGTAATAACTGGCGAAGAGGACGAAGATGCTATCCTCGATTTGTAATTATTTAATTTCTCTCATATAGTGTTTATTATTTGTTGCGTACATCGATGTGCTCCAATTTCTAGGGTTAATAATATTGCTCATTTATCGTTATACAGGAAAGCTAAGCTTTATCGATTCGATAAAGATGGAAATCAGTGGAAAGAGAGAGGTGGTGGTACTGTTAAGTTTTTGAAACACAAGGAGACTGGAAAAGTTCGCCTTGTTATGCGCCAATCTAAGACNTATATATATATATATATATATATATATATATATATATATATATATATATATATATATATATATATATATATATATATATATGTTTTGCATTACTAATATCGATTGATTCATTTATGTGTTTTGTTTGTTTGAGATCTGTAATATAGACTCTGATCTTATGAGTTTTGCTGTATTATGTGGTTCAGTTATTCCGACGATGACGGTTCAGGAACATGTTGGAAGTGAGAAGTCATGTGTGTGGCATGCAGCAGATTTTGCTGATGGTGAATTGAAGGATGAATTTTTTTGTATTAGATTTGCTTCGATCGAGAGTAAGAACTTTGAACTCTCAATTACTGTTAGTTTCTGCTAGATCTTAGGGTCTTGTTTGCTTGGTGAAGCTTTCAATTTGCCAAAATTTGGAATTTCTTTTCTTCATGATCGCCTTTGCCCCTTGATTGCTAGTAACTATACTAGCTTCCCTGGTCCCTGTTGTTATTTTGTTTGGAGAAAATTTCATTTTCTATGTGGAATGTTGTAATATGTGCCTATTCTGGTTGTAGACTTAAATCAAGTGATAGTTGCGGTTGATGATATTGAGATCAATCGAGTTTAGAAGTTATCCACATCTTCGTAAAAGAAAGTATAGGAGGATTCTCTTTATAAAATTAGAAAAAGGATACGCCCGTGCGCGAAGCATTCCACTTTCACGCAGGGTATGGAGAAGGGCCACACACCAAGGGGAAACGTCTCAAAAAAGTGTATAAGGATACATATATAATAACACCTTGTTAATTGTAATGTCGAGATGTAGAATCAAATAATTTACACATGAAGTGGAGTGTCTGTCAATCTACTATGGATTGTGCCTGATATATTTTTCTTTACTGTAAGAGTGATGCCATGGACTATGCTTCACTATATGATACGTGAAAAGTATCATTCTGTGTCCTTGCCTTTTGAAACAAAGATCAAGCCTGAATAAAACTTGGAAGAGTAAAATGCTGTATGAAGGTTGAATGCAGATAATAGGGATTGATGAGTACCTATTTTCTTTTCCAATTCTAAACTCAAGTGCTGACCCAAAATTTTAGATGTCCAACGTTTACTGCTTGACATTGTGTGCGTGATAGGTTGTCTCTCTTGTGACTTAGGTCACATTACCAGTCCGGTCACTCCCATTCCTTAAGCCCTCCTAAACAGTAGATCCACGGCTTTGCTGATGTAAGAAGAAAAAGCAAACCAGACCTTAAACTGAAAAGGAGAAACTAGACTTCTCTCTGCAAGGGTGTATATATATATATACTACTTTGTGAAGTGGCATTATCCATATTATCTTATGCATTTGTTTTGTGCTCAATTGTTCTGTTGTGTTTTTATTCTCTTTATAGTTTTACTTTATCTCAAAATTTTGTCATGGTCTGAATTGAATTCTTTTCCCAAAATTGTGTGCTCCTGCTTTTACTCCACATATTAAGATTTTAAGGTTCTAAGGTGTAAGCTAGGTTGGCATAAGGGAAGAGGGGAATCATGGGAACAAGTAACAACTGTATGTATTAGTAACCCCCTTGCTTCTGCCTTCTGCTATTGTCCCGATATTCCCAAATTCCTGAAACGATGTCATTGCAGGCCTTCATTAATTTTGAACCTAAAACGTTAGACTGCAAATTCGATGCAGCCTTAGAACGAAAAAATGTCTTGTGTATGGGAACTCATTAAAGAGCCATCATTTATGATTCTCTAAACTACCGGAACCTAGCCAAAGCAATTGATCTTTGTTGCTTAATAAGGTTGTTGAGAACCTTTGCATCATATTGTCTTGATTGAGGTATGTGTTAGTGTTGAGAGTGAACTGATCTTGAACTTCTCTCTAGAATCCCAATGACCTCATTGAGTTTTGCTAAAAGATCATGGTTAATACTGCAACATTCTTATCTACTTGAGAGAGATTGCTCTTTAGGGACTTGAGGACTGGTGCATTATAAATTGTCAAAAAGGACTACTGGATTATAAGGTGTGGGGTGAACCTACCCGGGTGGGTAACCTTTTAATTTACCAGGTCTTTAGATCCCTCAACTTGATTATATTGCAGTTCCACTCAACATATTGGAGTTAATTACTTTTAAAGGATTAGAAAATTGCCCATGATTGGAGGTTTGTCAAACACTGGATGGAAAAAAAAAGGGGTGGGGTGGTAGAAGTGATTCTAAGGAAGTTGTAGATTAGTAGTATACATGATCATCCTTCTCTAAAAAAATTTATACATGATCGTGTCCCTGATTTTTTTTATGTTGCCTCTGTCTGTGTTTTTTCTTTTTTACTTTCAGCAAAAATGATGTCTTAGGGTGATGTGTTTCTTCTAGATTGCAAGGCCTTCATGGAGACGTTTCAAGAGGTTGCTGAATCACAAAAGAAGAAAGAGGAAAATGGGGATGCATCTAATGCTGCTGGCCTACTTGAGAAGTTGAGTGTTGAAGATAAGAAGTCAGAAGAGAAGAGCGTGGAAAAAGCTGAAGTGAATACGAAGGAAGACGACTTCAAAAAAGAGAAGCCTTCTGATAATGTAGAGAAAAAGGATGAGACTGCTTCAGCCTGAGAGATGTATGTAATGTACGCCAGATGTAGTTGGTGAGGTTCATAATACCACCACATTTGCCAACCAAATTTGGTTATATTGTCTGGTCGAGTGCAAGGGTAGTTAATTTTCGACGTTGGTTTTGGGTGGGGTCGGTTTGTTTGGGGGGTGGGGGTATTTGTTTGTCCATTTCTGAGGTGTTTCAATATCTTGGAGATACTCACATTGAGGTCAGGTCGTGTTCTCCGGTTGAGGTATTGTGTTGGTGTTCTGAAGGTCTTGGTATTATTATTATTCATATGCCCAGCTGTACTCTGCTTATGCAAGTCCTCTTTATGAGGCTGTTCTTTCTTCGAAGGCTGTGGTTTGATATAATCCATTTCATTCCTTATTGGGGAAATTTGAAGCTATTGCTAGTTTTGCTGCTGCATTTGATGTTTATAATTTATTTCGTTTTTATGAATGTGCCTTTTTTGGCGGTAAAAGAAACAGCCTCTCTTGTCATCAGTTGTCTCGTGAAGGAAAACACTTAATTTGATTAGTAACAATATATGTACACAAGATGCTTATTGAAGAGGCTGCTGATTTTGGGTCTGTTGGAACTAGGAGTGGCAAACGGGTTGGTCGGGTTGGATATGGTTCGGGTCGAAACGGGTAATGGAAAAAATGGGTAAATTATCCGATCTGACCCATATTTAACATGAGTATTAAAGGGTTAACCGGCGGATAAAATGAGTAATCATATTATCCATTCATGACTTCATATTAGCCTCAAGCTCTAATATGAATTTGTTGCCCCTTGCAACAGAAGAATATTACTGAAATAATTTTTCAATAATTGTATTATCCATATTTTACCCATTGGTTATCCATTTGGCTACTCATTCTTCTAATGGATAATATGAGTAATTATTCATATTCGACTCGGTTTAAAAAAGTCAGTTATCCAATCTATTTTTAATGGGTTGGGTTGGGTGGATAACTATTATTTTTAACCATCTTGCCAGGTCTAGTTGGAACATTGATTTAAAGAGTTCCCTAGATTTTGGGTTTAATGGCGTTTCAAACTGTTTGGTTATCTCTTGGTCGCTACATGTAATGTGTTGGGGCACCATGGTCACAAGTTGTTAGCCGTTCGCCACTTTGAGCTTGACTTGACAACGAGAGTGTTGTCATGGGGCAGCAAGAGTGTTGTTAAGCTAAGGTATACGAGTATCACCAAGGCAAAAAGGGAAACGGGCAAGTGATGACTAAGGATTTGACGGGAGCGAGACAGCTTGGCAAGGGTTTGACAATGAGATGCGGGCTGAGGGTGCTAACTGCAACGGAAGGTAGTGCGCGAGATAGACTTGTCATGACTTTGGGCGCAAAAGGGTCATGTGTGTGGGCAATGGCATGGGCAAAATGCGGTTATAATGCACCTGAGTAAAAGGCATTGGCGCCTGATTCAAGTCAAAGCACGCACATGGGCAGCAAGCTTCAGATTGACCAGGTCAATGGCGGTGACACAGCTCATGTTATGCACATGAACAACAGTTGGCTTTTACTAAAAGCTGGCAGAAGTGTTAGCACATTTTTGGGCCATGTTTTCATACTTTTTAGCATGATCTTACATGATCCTAGTAGTTGGGGGATGTCAACTACACTAGGCTAAAATAATGGGTTGTGTGGGACAAGTGTCTAAGAGGGTGTTTGGCTAAGCTTATAAGCTGGTCAAACTAGCTTATAAGTATTTTTCGGCTTATCTACGTGTTTGGTAAAGTTAAAAGTGCTTATAAGCCAAGTGCTTATAAGTCAAAAATAAGCAAAAAGCCATAAGCTGGTCACTCCCAGCATATGAATTTTTAGCTTATAAAGACTTTAAGTTTGACCAAAATTCTTTCTATTTTATCCTTAAATATTCCTTTTTTTAGNCCCCCCCCGCTTCTTCAAGTCTACAATTCTCATTTAAGATAAACAAATCCTCTATTCCTTTGTATATTTATATATATGTGATTGTGTATTAATCTTTCAATTGTATGTAATAAATGAGGACATATCAAATTTTTGGCGTATCAATGTTTGTTTCTCTTCAAATATTTTGTCCTATTTAGGTTTATTTTTTACTGAGAAAACTTTATCAATTTATTAATTATTATAACTTATGATTATATGCTTGTCATAAAATAAATTATATTTATCATAAAAGTTATCTTATCTAAGCACAATTGTATTTAAATAAAACGGCAAATAGAATATTTTGTATTTTGGTCGATTTGAAGTCTAAAATTTTGAAGAAATTATGCCCTTATAAGTGTAAATAGTTTTAAGGTTTTTTAAGTCATTTATACAAACAAAAAAAAGGGCTTATAAGCGTTCTTTTATCAAATACTGCAGTAACTTATTATCGATTTCAGCATTTGTATCCAAACACGTAACTGCTTATTTACTAAATTAATTTCAACACTAAAAAGTGCTTTTCAACACCTAATCCTTATCAGCTATTTTAAATCAGTTAATACAAACGGGCTCTAAGCCTAAGTGCGACAAGTGTAAGGCAAAAGGGCTGACTCATGTGTTATAAATGGGCATATGCTTGTGTGAAGAAGAGAAAATCGTGTATGAGCGCATGTTTAAGTTTGTTTTCAAGAGTGGAAAAGCCTAAGGCTAAAAGTAGTCTTGTGAGAAAATCTGAGGCTCAAGAGTGATCTTCTTGTACACAACATTATACTTTGAGTTTGAGTTTCTTTGTATGCTCGAGTTAAATACAAAGTTGGGAAAAGAGTTTCCTGTAATTGTGCCTTGTGTTCTTATTTATTTTCCGTTGCCTTACTTGATTCCGTTGCCTAAAATCAGCCCAAAGACTTACTACGTTGAAGTTACCTAATAATATTCTAAGTCCAAAGTTGTTGTAGTTTTGGCTAAGTGTTGTGAAAAGGCTGAAGTGAAGTGTCGGACTTGGCTGTCGCGCAGGCTGGTTTCGGCGGATAGAAATCACGCCCGTGACACAAGCCACTGTGGAATCGGAGATCAAACAAGTTGTTATTAGGGATATAGTAGATACGCCCTAAATCCAATCTCATATTCAATGATTTGAACATTTTTTTGTGAACGTTATTTGATATAAAAATATATGGCTTTTGATATTCTTTTATCATAGTTAGTATTCATTGCTTGATTAATTTAATAAGGTCCTTAATTAAATTTTGAGACCTGACATCATGATGGTGTCATGACCCAAATTACCCTCTGAAAAGTATCGTGACAGCACCTAGTCTCTACGACTAGGTAAGCCTAAATCGCTGATAAAACTTAATTAAAAATACGATAAATAATAAAATAAAAGACAAAAATTCGAGTAATCATAATGATGCCACTCGGCATGTACACAATAAAATTCCCAAAGATCCGGATTGTCACAATATAGTCACAAACTTCTACACTACTGTAGCTCTAAACAAACTGGAAAGTACATAGGAAAAAGTTTCTACAAAATAGAACAGAAGGTGACTCGGAGGATTCTGCGGACACGGCAGAATTACCTTGCGGTCTCCTCGTAACAGCTGCAACAACTAGCCACGCGACTGATAACTCGTACATGGATCTGCGCACGAAAAAAAACATGTGCAGGAAAGGGCATGAGTACACCACATTTGGTACCCAGTAAGTGCCAAGCCTAACCCCAGTCAAGTAGTGACGAGGTCATATTTAGGCTCTACTGGATTCTTATATAAATTAATTTAAAACAGTACGAAAGATAAGTAAAGACTACAATATACAGTTAGAGAAAATATTCCACAACGTGACAGTAAAGAGAGCCCCCGGCTCAGAACAATGTAACACACGGTGGAATCTTCCGGGATACAGTCCCACAGTTCCAAGTGACTATGCAGTGTTGGGGGGATCTCCCGGAATACGCCCGTAGTCTGAATTTAAATATGCAGTGCTGGAGGATCTCCCCGTATACATTCGTAGTCCCAATTTAAATATGCGATGCAAAATAATTGACAAATAGGGCATCGATTTAAACAATTCATCGAATCGTAGGAAAGGAAAAGCAATAAGCTAACTAAACATGGCGCACATAGTGTCAGATAGGCAATTTAATATTAAATAGGTAAGCATGTTTTCCTAATCTAAGTTAAGCAATTAAACACATTAAAGCAATGTAATAGGGGGAGGACAATTTATAATTTTTGAAGGAAAAATGGGATTTTTGCAATAATGGCCCATGTACGTACTCGTCACCTCACGTACACGGCTCCCACATATCAATTAATGTCAAAACAACCTAAGCGAAAGTCCCCAATGCAGAGCTAGGCAAGCCACTAACCTCGACCGCTCAAATCAACTCGAAATCACGTTCTTGCCACGAGCACCCGACTCCAAATAGTCCAAATCTATTCAATTCAATTGCATAATGTAAATATAACTTCAAGTAGTTAATCTAACTAATTAATTCGAAGCTAATACGCGAAATTAGGAAAATTGCCCCAAAAGTCCCCCGAGTCCATGTCTCGGAAGAGGGTAAAAATCATAAATTCTGAACATCCATTCACTCACGAGTCTAACCATACCAAATTTACTCAAATCCGATACTAAAATCTCGATCAAAATTCAAAAATTTGGCGTAGGAACTTTTCTCAAATTCCCCCCCCCCCCCCCCCCCCCCAAAATCGAAATTAAATGACAAAATTAAGCATAGACTAGCGGGAATTAATCAAAACCGAGTAAGAATAATTTACCCCAAACCCCCACATGAAAATCTCCCCAAGAATTGCCTAATCCCGAGCTCCCAAGTTCAAATTATGAAAAATGACTCAAACCCTCGTTTTTGGGTATTTTAATTCTGCCCAGATATGCCTTAATTGCGATTGTGGAAGCCCAATTGCAATCCCAAAGAACAACTCACGCGCCTCAGGATTTTACACTACGCGAACGCGGGAATCCCTACGTGAACGCAATTCACTAACTCCTCCAACCCTACGCGATCGGGACTGACCTCACGCGACCGCGAAGGGAATAGCTCGATCCACTGCCGTTTCACTTCCTCCTCGCAAACGCGGCCTAGCCCACGCGAACGTGATGACCAACCTGCCTGCACTACGCGATCGTGTTCCATTTTATGCGATCGAGAAGCATTAACCTAAATGACCTCCAACTTGCTCTACGTGATCAGTGACTCCTTCACGCGATCGCGATGAAGAAAATTTGGCTGCACTTACACCAGCAAAACAATAATCACCCCAAGTCCAAAAATGAGCCGTTGAGCATCCGAAACACACCCGAGGCCCCCAGGACCTCGACCAAAACTACCCACCAATCCTATAACCTCATTCCAACTTGGTCGAGCCCTCAAACCACATCACAAAACACCAAAAACAAGGATTAATCATGACTTCAAGCCTAAGAACTTAGCATTTTTTCCAAAATCTACAAACGATGCCGAAACACGTCAAAACTAGTACGAATGACCTCAAATTTGACACACAGGTCACAAATGACACTATAAACCTACAGCCACTTCCGGAATCTCATTCCGATCCTGATATTAAAATTTCACCTATCGACCAAAATTGCCAAAAATCTAACTTTCGCCAATTCAAGCCTAAATCTACTATAGACCTCGAAAACACATTCTGGACGCGCTCCTAACCCCAATGTCACTCAACGGAGCTAACAGAGTTGACAAAGTTCCATTCTGGATCCATCTTCACACATTTCCGACTATGTCCGATTTCTAAGGCTTAAACTCATATTTAAGGATTATATGTCCCCAAAACTCTCTGAATTCCACAAATAATCATTCCGGCAAGTCTCAAAAGCAGAAACAAATGTGGGGAAAGCAGTTATTAGGGAATCGGGGCGCTAAGTCTCAAAACGACCGACCGGATCGTTACATATGGAGATCATGATAATGAGAATAAAGTTTCTTATAATTTAATCTAAATTTGTTCTTGATCGTTGGATTATTAATTTGGACATTAGTAGTTCGGTTAGATCAACATTCATGTGATCGTTTTTATGGGATAAACATTTTTTAATCTCGTTAACTAAATCACATAGATAGATGATGCATATCGAGATATGATCATAGACCGACTCATTGGATAATTCCTAATGGTTAGAATTGTCAAAAATTGTCAATAGGATATTCTCTAGAAGAATGTGATGTAAGAGTTTCCTTTGATCTAAGATCGTCATAGTAATTGACAAGTTATTTATTGTACTTTGATACTAGATACCTATGGCCCTAGGGCGATAGTTGAAAGGATATTGGGTATGATTAAATGCTTGTAGAATTAGTGATTGATCAAGATAGAATCTGTCAACTCTTGGTAGTGAGTTTAAGCTCCATGTCGTCGTAAATTATAAACGACCAAATTAAGACCTAGGCCAGGGCAATTGAATGAAAGAAGAAAAATGTTTCTTAGGTCATTCAATGGTTGATTATATATGACATGAACACATAGTTGGTCACCTATTAGGATTTGACAGTCAAACCATATCCTAGGGTGAATCAGATCTATAACGACAGATGGAATTATTACATTATTCTTCTACTGGTTCTTAAGAGTAAATTGTATACTTCATTCTATCCGGTCGTTAAGGAGTGTTGCTAGACGGCACCCTTGATTAGTATATTGATGTGATCAATTTACTATCGGTTTAGTATTGAACCTATAGGTTCGCACACTAGCGAGTGTTTTGATCGTTGCTAAAGAATTAATTACTTTATTATTTGATAATTAAATTAAAGAATTTGGTTAGTCAAATAAATTTAATTATTAGTCCAAATGAAATATTATTATATTCTTTGCTAGCACAGAGGATACAATTAATGTTGTGAACAAATTGAAAGTTTCTGTATAAAATAGAAATTAATATTTCTCTTGGTTAAAATATATATATATATATGTGTGTGATATATATAATTGATATTTATTTATATAAGGTATATATAAAATATTGATATTCGGGAGAGGGTGGGCGTGGCTCCGGTGGACGACAAGATGCGGGACGCGCGACTTAGATGGTTCGGACACGTGCATAGGAGAAGCCTAGATGCCCCAGTTAGGAGGTGTGAGCGGTTGGCTTTGACAAGTACGAGAAGAGGTAGAGGGCGTCCCAAGAAGTATTGGGGCGAGGTAATCAGACAGGACATGACGCAGATCCAGATTTCGGAGGACATGGCTCTTGATAAGAAGGTGTAGAGGTCGAGCATCAGGGTTGTAGATTAAAGGGTAGTGTCATTACCCAAAACCACCAGGTCTTGGAAAAATACACGTTCTATTTGAAATATACATAAACAAAATAACAAAACCTAAGCTACCAAGGACAAGAGGCAGCTATATCCGGAATGCGCGAACATCTTCATAATCAGCACCGACATCACCAGCAGCTCAACTTCAGAAATATGTACACATCGTACAGAAGTGTAGGATCAGTACAACCGACCCCATGTACTGGTAAGTATTTTGTCTAACCTCGCGAAGTAGTGACGAGGCTTTTAGTTAAAAGATGCTTATTGTTATAAATTGTACATTAGATTAACAATAAAAGCAGTTCAAAGCATAACAGATAAAAGTACCGTATACAACTCTGCGAGACAGTCAACAATTACTAAAAGGAATCACAGTAGTAGATTTACAATCTTTCCTGGTATAAGAAGTATATCCAAAATATCACGTCAAACGGCACGGCAACACCCTTCGTGCTTCTATCTCTGCCTTACCATATATATATGTATAATTTACTTGTGAAAAATCAATTAGCACGGCAACACCCTTCATCCGTTCAACTCATCCTCCCAAATGTACGAGTAACAAAACCAACCAAATGATAGAAATATCGATAACAAGAATTACAAAGTAGGAAATACGCAAGTACGACAGTAGACAAGGATACACATGTGGGCAACAGTAAAAGACTAAGCCAAAAGCACGTAAATAATAACAACAATTGGAAAACAAAGAATATCAATTTCAATTAACTAGCACATTGGAGGCCTAAGTACAAATATAATAAATAAGACGGAAATACATGGTTTTTATAAGTTGACAGGTAAGGACATGAATGACTAACATGGTGGAAGACTTATACTAAAGTGAAACAAAATAGATACAACATGAGTATATAAAAGCAGGAAATAGGCATGGTATTTGCAAGTTAAGCAAGTAAAAGGTATGAGCAACACAACAACATTTGAAATAGAGATCAATGACAGAAAAATAGCAACAAGTCATTATGACAATAACAGTTCAAGGTAAAGACAACGTATACACGAAAGACTGATATCAAAGATAATGCATGTCCCTCATCCTCGCCTGCACGGAAACACCCATCGTGCTATGACCTCACGATAACACACAATCATAACAATATAAATGAAATGTCACTGCATCACCCTTCGTGCTTTTACTCTCAAATGATATGACACAACATCCCCCTTCGTGCTTTACACTCTTCCTTACCAAGCATATGAATATCACCAAAATGGCAAGGCAAGAAGTATAAATAACATTGAGGAGAGTGTTCAACAAATATTCCAAAAAAATTCTCAATCACTGCTTTACAAGACAACAATGATTTAATGAACCATCAAGGGGCATATAATTCAAGTACTTCCACAAATCCCACAATTTATCAACAACACAAGTATGAAATCTAGCACCTCAAAATATTGGCCGTAGCAATGTATTAATGATTATCCATAGAGATGACCGAATTAGGCGCATCAATGTATTCTCATAATTCTATCAAATTTGATCAAGTTATATTAGGCTAAGTATCGGTTCTAACATTTAATACTATGTTCTCAATATCTAGAAGTCAAGTGAGGCATGGAGCAAGAAGATCGCAAAATTATACAACCACAAATGTAACATAATCCACTCCCCTCCCCCGAGCATGATTAACCCTGGCACATACATATACACTCGTCACCTCATATATGTATCACCCCCACATGTAGAAATAATGACAAATAGGAGGAAAAATTCCCTCAACAAAGTTAGGCAAAACACTTACCTCGAACAAGCCAATAACAATACCGGGCAAGCCCATCGATGCTCCAAAAATGTCATCATGCGCATAGTGACCTACGAACGGCTCAAAACTAGCCAAAATAAACTCAAATACATCAAATAAATCCCAAGGAAACAATTTCAAATGATAAAGATCGAATCCTAAATCAAATCCTAAATTCGGCCAAAAAATACACTCGGGCCCACGTCTCAGAATCCAGCAAAACTCACAAAATCCGACAACCCATTCAATTACGAGTCCAACCATAATAGTTTCACTCAATTCCGACTCCAAATCGATGTTCAAAACTCAAATTTTCATATTTTAAAACTTTAGGCCAAAACCCTCAATTTTCTCTTTAAAATTCATCAACCAAAAGGTAAAATCGAAGACAGATTCATGGAATATAACCAAAATCGAGTAGAGAACACTTACCCTAATTCATATGGTGAATATCGCCTAAGAATAACCCAATTCCGAGCTCCCCAACTCAAAATATGTTAAATAAACAAAACTCTCGTTTTTAATACTGTTTCACCTTGTTTCTTGTGCCAAATAATCTCAAAACTCACCTTTTATGCCTCCAATAGATTTCTTGTGAATTTCTAGTAAAGCTAGGCTCTTAAATCACTCCATTTGACCTTATATTGAAGGAGATATGTTGGTTTCAATATTTGGAAATAGTGCAGATTTTTAAATACGAAGTCTGTAGCAATTTCGTAATTAATCTGAAAAATCTGGCAACCCAATTCTTAGTAAAATGATCATAAACTCCTCATACGATGTCCAAATTTGACGATTCTTTTTGCTATGGATCTGTAATTATGATACAAATCTAATGCTTCAATAAAAATAGAAATTGAAGCTCATTTTGCTTAATTTACTACCATTTATGCTTGAAGAAACAAGGTCGAAACATTTAAAAAAACGAGCGCAACACAACCCAAACCTATCTGAAACTCACCCGAGCCCCACGGGACCACGTCCAAAAGTACCAACAAGTCCCATAACATAACACAGACTTACTCGAGGACTCAAAACACACATAACAACATCGAAACGACAAATCACACCTCAATCCAAACATAAATGAACTTGAAACTTCAAACTTCCACAACGGATGTCGAAACCTATCAAATCACATCTTATTGTCCTCAAATTTTGCGCACAAGTCACATTTGACATTACGGGCCTGTTCCAACTTCTGGAATTGAAATTCGACCCCGATATCAAAAAGTCCACTCTCGGTCAACTCTTTCAAATTTAAAGCTCCCTAGTTGAGAATCATTCTTCCAAATCAGTCTCAAATAACCTAAAACCAAAACCGACGATTCACATAAGTCAAAGTACATCATACGGAGCTACTCACACTCGTAAACTACCGAGCAAAGTGAAAATACTCAAAACGACCAGTCAGGTCGTTACAGGTAGTCAAGCGATTTTCTTCTTTGTCCCGGTTTCTCTCTTTTACCGATGAGTATGATAGTGTTTTGTCTAGCCCTACTAGCAATTTAAGTTGTATTTCACAGTTTTGCATAATATTTGTGTTACTGCTTTTTCATTTATTTGCTGTCTCTCACGTTGCTGATATTATTTTTCGGGTTTTGCTGTCACAGTCTATTGTCTCTGAGCCGAGGGTCTCCCAGAAATAACCTCTCTACCCTCTCTGGGGTAGGAGGTAAAGTCTGCGTACCATCTACCCTCTCTAGACGTCACTGATGGAATTTTACTGAGTTGTTATTATTTGTTTTATACATAAAATATTAATGAAGATAGAGTGAATTCCAATTGCAATTGGATTCACGTGCATTGTTCATAAAGGAAATGTGACTACTTCCATGACACCCATCTGGAATGGGATTTAGCTTTCCATTAGGAGAAGTTTTATAAAGTCCATGAAAGGACTGTTTCGGCAACTTCACGTAATTTCATTAAGAATGGAATTTGTACTTCTCCGGTAGGAATTGTGAATATATTAAGTAGTAATTAAGAATGCTTCTGCTTTCTTTGGTTGTTTAGATTGTTGCTCGATTTACATAGTCATTACTGAATATATAACCTCCTGGTGTGTAGGTTGGTGCTCTTTTAGTTTAGATTAGAATGTTTAAAGAGTAAATGGTCCTATATGGTTTACTTTTTGGTGAATTTGTCATCAGAATATTGACGGTTTTATGAGTATGAGTAGTTAATTGTGATTTGTTAAGCTCTATTGACATTAGAAATATGAAATAAGGTATAGGTTCGATCGAGTTGTACAAGTAAAGACACGTAATATCTAGTTATTTACTGTTTAAGACCACTATAAAAATGTGCAAGAGACAGATGGGAAGGTAATTTCATCCTTTTTCCGCTTTAGAAGAAGGGGAAATAGACTTTTGCTGCCGCAATAATACCATCAGTTCCACGAGTTTGTTAAGAAACTGAGCTCAAAATAATAATATAATACAAGAAAATAGACAAGAATATATGGAGTAAGAGAGAAGGAATTCTTCTTTCTTTCGTGTATTCAAGTGATCAAGTATATCACAATCTCATTTCTCATCCTCTATTTATAGTATTATATAGAGGTACATAAAAGAATATGTCATAAACACGACATTAAACATTTGAAATCATGGGGAGATATTGGAGGTATGTGAGTTACAACCATAATAGTAAGAAGTAGTGGGAGGTTAATGGAGAAGAGTAGTGAGTGTTATTCATTTAGGAGTTATGGACATCCACCATAATATAATGTTTCATAACACTCCCCCTTGGATGTCCATAGATAATGTGCCTTATTAAACCTTACTAGGAAAAAAATCCAGTGAGAAAAAATCTCAGTGAAGGAAAAAGAGTACACATATCTTGTAATACGCATTACTTACCGCCTCATTAAAAACCTTGCCAGGAAAACCTAGTGGGATCAAAACCTTAGCCAAGGGAAAAAGAGTACAGTGCGTATTTGTCTCCCTCTGATGAAAACATCACTTTATTTTCCGGAGACGACGAATTCCAAGCTTGTATAACAACTTCTATAATGTTGAGATAGTCAATGCCTTAGCAAATTATTCCGCCAAATTATCACTTGAACAAATTTGTTGAATATCTATTTCATCATTCTGTTGATAATTGTGTCTCACAAAGAACTTTGATGAAATATATGATTTATTTTGTCCTCTTCAATATATCCTTCTTTCAATTGAGATAAGCAAACACCATCGTCTTCACTATTATTGGAATCTTCTCTTCCAAAAAAAGTCACACATCTTGTGAAATGATAATATGGCAGTTCCTCACATACAAATAGATTGTTTGAAGAACATACTTCAGAAAATGCATGCATTTGCATAAATAACAAAACCTTAACAATATTTGTTAGAATAAACAAATCTATATCAAGGATTCCTTTTTACAATATAGTACTAATAGTATTCCAATATCTTCATATAGGAATAAAACTAGATCTCGCGAGCATATTGCAACAGACATAAAAATAAATCATGCACGTCATGCTTGCTCTAATCCGCATAGAATTTTTTGAAACTTTATTTAATAAATTTCTTGAGAACCTTAATAGGCTTCAAAACAATTTAAATCCTTCAAGAATTTTTATTATACGCATATCAAATGTATTGTCAAACCAAAACCTAAAACGACTACATCCACCACAGAAGAACATGTCTCCACATAATCAATACCATGATATTTGCAAATCTTCTTGTGCCACAAGTCATCTTCATGTCTATAGACCAGATTTTACATTTCACTTTCAGGTGTTGGGACTATCCGTCCAACTTCACATTTTTCAGGTGAAGTCAATTTTCATTGCGCATTTTTCATTTGGCCAATTATTTATCTGTCCAAATTTTATGACAGATTTGAGCTCAAGATCCTCGTCAATATTAATAATATTGAACACTATATTATATCAACAATATCATCGATGATCATTTTACATCGGTTCCATCATCACACAATAAAGATATAACTTATCGAGATCTCATTATTTTCAGGTACCTGAGCCTCTTCCATGAGGTCTTATAGAGTGTTATGTCGTGGTGCTCTTATAGAGCACTTGCCTCCCTATCATGACCATCTTGATCATTTGCTCCACTCTTTCTTCAAGAAGTTTTATCTTTGAAACCGATTAGTCTATTACGCTTCATGCGTTCCATAGACTATGTCCATCATGGACTTTATTCTATTTGGAGCATTAGCAACTGAAATATGACATTTAGCTTTGGTCAGCGAATGTGCCTGGCAATATTTTGTAAATGAATTATCACTTGAATTTCAAGTTCACATTTTCTTGTACGAGGATCTAGATGTATTCATGATAATTCATTCCACGTATCACTTTTTCAGTTGTCAATTTTCTCCCCCTAATGCTAGGATCACCAACACATATCCCCAACTTTCTTTGGGAACCTATTTTTTTGTATTGTGGTGGGATAATTAAATCTTATAGCACATCTATATTTCTAGATAAAACTTATTTGAGTCCTGACCCTGAACCAATTGTGATGGGGAGAGCTTATCATAACTTGGATAAATGCATACAAAACTGCTCTATATTAAATAATACATCTCATACCAAATTTCCTGTAATTTAGTTATCATAACCAATGGTTTAGATATAATTGGAGGCATACAATTTCTGCTAAACCAACTTTGATTTAAACCAGCATTATCAAGATAAATCATCATAATCTATATTCTGGAATGTGCTCTAATAATTTGAGCAATCAATCTTGCAAACCCAAACTGCAAGTTGATAACAAACGCACATGTAACCGTATAATATATGCATCTATTAAAATTATATAATAGTAAATAGTCCAGATGGCAGGTGACTGGGCCCATATATATATATCACCTTCTATTCATTCTAGAAATCAAGGGATTCAATCCCAACCTTAACTGGTATATCATGAGAATAAGCAGCACAAGAGAATTGTTGAAGAACCTTCTATTTCTTCAATATATGCCAATGTGAATTCTCAATCAATATTTCGCATCATAATTGAACTGGGATGGCCAACCGATTATGCCAACTGTTGTTTATTTCAGTAAACATTTAATTTACCATGGCATGTGATTCCATCATCACAGTTATACATTTGTAGTACAAATAGAAAAAAATTCGGGTAACCTTTCATATTTACCCGATATTTTTATAGCAATATGAAGAATTCAATCTTCCTTTAATTTATAGCCTCAATATGCCAACCACTTTGGCTAATATCTCTAAAACTCAAAAAGTCTCTTTCGAGACTTACTACAACACCAATGCAATAAATAATTTTATTTATTGCCTAGTAATAAAGTTTCTCTTATTGGAGCTCTCAATAATTTTGTACTACAAGATCTTTTATAACACCATCCAACTGGTGAATATATTCTCTCATCCATAGAGAAAATCATATTATTATTGTCATGGTCAAAATCATCATAAGCAAAATCATTTCTTTCTTTAATAACCTTTTATAAGGCAAGACAAAATATTTTTTGGCGTACCACATGTACGCGACCAATGACATATTCATGTAACCACATTGTAATATTCATTATCTTTATTTCTCTCAAACCTCTCTTAGAGGTGAATTGTGGTATTTATTCAACCATGCATGAACACGTCCTTGTTCATAAATTTTATCCCATATATATTTCCACATTCACTTTCAGGGACGAGTCTGCAGTTACAATGTGTTGATACCCAATTTTTTCTCAAATTATTTTATTAGAGATAAAAATACTGGATAAATTAACAAAAATATGGGAAAATTATAGAAAAATACCAATTGTTATTTTTCTATAATTTTCCCATATGTTTGTTAATTTATTTTAATTTATCCAGTATTTTTATCTCTAATAATTAATCATAAATTGCATTACAAATGATTTCAAAAATATTTCTTGATTTAATATATCATTTTTGGTCCTATTAAGGCCAAATTATTTCACAATTAGCCAAATTGTCACTATTCCGCTATAATTGCAATGACTTTACAATTATAGCCTAATCCTATGTTTTATGCTATTTTTACTCAATAATTAGTCATTCATGTTTTAAATAATAATTAAACATTTTAATTTACTCTATTAAAGCATCAATTTCATTTTTTATAATTATTAGCCATTTTTACAAATTATTTATCTATTTTATGGGATATTTAACAATTAGCCACTTTTATTTTTAATTCTAGCCTAATTAATACGGACCCCTAACCCAATTAATTAGCCCAGTTAACCAACCCAAACCTAAAATCCTACCCGGCCCAACCCCTCATTCGATCTGAGCCGTTGATTAATCAAATCAACGGCCCAGATTGGTCCTTACCTTAATTAGGCCAAAAAGACTACCCCCCGTCTCATTTCCCCTATCATTTGTTACACTCAATCATCCCTCTGAATCCTTTCCCCTCTCTCTCTATACCCTTCGTCTGCTGAGCGTTGTCTCTCCCTTCTCCAGCCACCTCCTTGCCGGGAACCATGGATGTTTCACCTCTCACCTGCCTTATGGCTCTATCCTTCGTCTTTGCCTCACCGTTTGGGGATCTCAAGTGAACCAGAGGCGGTTCAAATCCCATCCCATCTCCGGTCTCATGCCATCTTTCCGGCCATTTATGGTCGTTCGAGTAATATCTATCACTCTCCGGTTGAAAGCCGGTAAGATTTTGGGTTTTCTTCTTCTTCTCTAGGTTTTCTCTGGAAACCCTAACCTTAAAACCCTCCGATCTTTCTAGGTATGTAACATATCTATGGATATTTCGAGGTTTTCACATGTTTTCCTAAAAAATCTCTTTGTTTTAAGAACGATTTCTTCACTTTCAAATTAGGGTTTCTTAACCTCTTTCAAAAATGGTTCTTCTTATGATTTTTAGTGATTTCTACTGTGTTTGAATGATTCTCTTATGATTTTTCTTGTTATCTGAGTTATTATGCTAAAAGCCCTAATTTTCTAGGTTGTCTCTGATTGTATGTTCATGTGTGTCTGTTTCTTATGAAACGATATGTGCTCTTTATGATTCTTGCTCTAATTTGTTGTTAGGGTTTTCGATTCTCTACTGTTCCTCTAACTGTTTGCTTAGGGTTTCTTTGATTCTTGTTCAACATGTTCTATTCATCGTTTAAAAGGCCTGATTATTTGTTTATTTGATTTCTTACATGATACTTTCTACTGGTTCTGTGATATTCTCCTTAAAACTGTGATTTCGTGTATTTTCCTTATAACTCTTACTGATTTTGAATTATTTCCTTACTTGTGTGATACTTTCCCTTGATTTGATATCAATTCCCTGTGATTGGAATCTCACTCGATATCCTGTTGATTAATTTCCAGAATTGAGTTGTACTCTGTCTTATTTTTATGTGCTGTCAATATCTCTCATATACTTTCTTTACTTGAAATATTCTATATTTAGTCTTTATTACATGCCATATGCTTTTACTACTCCTATTATGGTAAAAAATCAGTTTTATAATTGATTCTTTTCCTTGTGTAACACAACTTATGCCCGTTTGAACTATGACTCCCTAATTAAAGGGAGCCCGAGTCTTAATTGATTCTGATTGGGATTATTCCCTATAACCGTGTTAAGTTAGTACTTCTTACCTTATTCTTCTGTCCGTTTATAACTATAAATACCTCTATTCTCTTCTTAGCATAGGACACGAACAATACACTATTCTGAACTCTCTCACACACATATACATTCTCTCTTGTTATTCTTGTTGGTTACTTGCTATTCTCCGTCGGCTGCAAGCCAAGACTGAGCAACTATACACTCTACTTCTCTGCACTCTGTTGTTCTTCACTCTACTTCTCCTCACTCTGCACTTATTCTCTCATTTAACTGGTATGTTTTCAGTTTAACTTAAATCATCAAAAACAATATACTTCTTTTAATATTTCAATTCCTTTTGTTCCTATTATGCTTCTACTTGTGGTTCTGCTGTCTACCTGGCAATTAGCATGCCAATTTGTTATTTTACCAATGTGATTATCCTTTTACCTTTAGTTTCAGCATGTTTTACTGCCTTCTTATATGTTTCACTAGGACTCTGCCTTACCCCTGATCCACAACACACTATAAGCATTTATTTGTGTCACTTAGTTACTTGTAATTCTGAACGTATGCTGTAACCCTTTCCCCTGGACCTGTGTGTAACTCTGTGTGTTATATACTTCCTCTTTGGAATCCCTCAATATGATCCTGTTAAGTTCTGGCCTGAACATCTTTATGAAAACTATTATGTGATTATTAAAGTTCTATGATACCTTAGTACTTCTCTGGTATTAATTTGTATATAGATCTGTTTCATGAGCAGCCTACTTGTCCCCAATTCCCTATTCCCTGTTTGTGACTGCTTCCCTGTACTATGCATGCTGATGTGGTTCTGAGTTGTTGATTGTCCTAATCCCTTTCTTTCAAACTATTTTTCACTAAAAGCAAACTCTTTTGTTGTTCTCTAAAACTTATTGCAAACTACGGTTTTCAAACTGTTTTCCAACTTGACTCTTTCAAAACTATGTCAAGCACTTTCACATATACTCTTAGAAGTCTAGGTTCAGCCCCTTTAATGTGTGACTGCTTAGGGATCCCTATGATGTCCCTCTGAACTCTGACACATTAGAGATGTCCCTTCCACACTGCACTTACTCAGTTTGCAGTCACCGGTCAGAGTGACCAGTCACCGGCTACACCAGCGAGAGGTCGAGGCCGTGGTAGAGGTAGGGGGCCAGCCCGCGAAGCATCCGGGGCGGTACCTCAAGATCCTCCTATTGATCATGATCAGGTTACCGCCGATGGTGTCCTAGTGGGACAGGCTCAGGCACCAGCAGTGCCTATTGTGCATTATCCTACGTCTAGGCAAGCCTTAGGTAATCAACCTTTATTAAAACTGGAAAAGCTATCTCTTTTGTGTTCATTGTTTATTGGCTTTAAAATCAGTAGGCAAACTGATTAGGGTCCCTGCTTCTGAGTTTATAAAACAAAGCTGCATATCTTCTATGTTTTTGATATTCACTTAGACATCATGTCGTAGGGTCCTGTTTAATAAAAATGCCTCTTGTTTGTGTTTGAGTCGTGCTGTTTATGTGCATTATTTGCGGAGGTAAATCTGAGCCTCTTAATTGCTTATTTCCTGCCTTTATCTGCTAAAGCCCTATTTGTTTTTGCCTGTCACCTAGTGTTTTTCTCCTTTTAACCTTAGGGGTCTGTCTAGAACTGCCTACAGGTAGATGTCCTAATTTTCTCCAGGACCATTAAGAAGGGACGGGTAACAACACGCATAATAAATCTCGCTTAATAACCGATAAGGGGTGGGGTAAAGGGTGGATATGGATATGATGACTGGTGTGCTAACGCCACGTGTAGACCCTTTCTGACGAGTGATTATCGGGCATTGTAGTGATGTGATCCTATAGGATAAACAACCTAGGACTCCCTTATCCCTTACACCTAAGTGCTTAGACTGTAAATCTTTCAAAACCTTATATATGTGCTTAGAATGCGAGTCTTTTCAAAACCCTTTTTTTGTTTGTGCTTTAATTTCTTATTTGCTACTTGTTTAAATTCACAAAGCTTGTTTGGCCGGGAACCACAGTTGTGGACTTTGGGGGGTGCCTAACACCTTCCCCTTGAAGTAATTTCAAGCCCTTACCCAATATGTGTTGTAAATGACCCTTAGTAGGTGCCCTAACGCACCTTAATTCGTTAGGTGGAGACTCTTCAATTCATTATATACCCTTTTCCCAAAAGGAAACGAGTTGTCCCAATAATGTCAAAAACCCTAACAGATCCGAAAGGAGAGGAAAAAGGGGGCGCGACAACATGGCGACTCTGCTGGGGAACTTAGGCTTTTACCATTTGAAACTGCTTTGTGAACTTGTACCTTTACTTTGTTGATATCTGCACCCTTTCCCTTTCCTCCTTATATGCAATTAATTGTTTATTTATTTCAAGCATTTAATCTTTCTCAAAAGCAAACTGACATGTTTCCTTGTTTCCCTTTTGTAATCGCTTTAAATTATAACTGCTGTATTTACCGCTTTCATAACGTGCAAATACATGTCAACATGCTTTTATTGCTTATTTATTTTTTTGCATAATCATGCTCAACATCATATTCCACTCGTGCCAATACAAATCCTATAGCAACGCTTGATGAGTGGTTGCGGTCTTCCAATTTTATCACCCTTAAATTCGGAAAGCCTTATTTGCAGTAAAACCAGTCGATCAACGGTGCAGTCGATGGTTCCGTGCCTTCCCCCTTGAGTTGTCCGCTCAAGGGTACCAGTTTAAAACCCCATAGAAAACCTTACTTTGTTACACAGTGCATGCATCATTGTCAAACCTAGCTAGGTTAATGTGTCATCTGCACAATAACCCTTTAAGACAGCCTTGTCCAAAGTCCACCGGGGTTTTTGTAATCCCAACGGGCACAATCACGTTCTGTGCATTTATTTGGAGAACTAAATTCTTGTATGCTAATCGTAAATGTATAAATAGACGAGTCTGGCGGGGGTAAGGGCCTAACTATGTTTGTCTTGCAGAAATATGATGCACGAAGTCCCCAAATTCGGTATGGTTAACAATTTCCCTCCAATGCTCCTGAACTGGTGGGAGGATCTTCACTCCAGTGATAAGAAACACGTCAAGAAATACCTGGGTAGTTTACCGTCTCTCCTAGACATCTAATCCAACAACATGTTGATTGGGGCTGCTACCTTATTTTGGGACTTGAAAGATCTATATACCGCTTTGGGAATATCGAAATGACACCTCTTCTAGAAGAGATATGAGGACTAGCTGGGTTAGATTGGGAAACCCCTGGGTTGTTGGTGCCTGAGAACCGCACATGCAAAGGCTTTTAAAAATGATGGGTCTGAAGAAGAACGCTGAGTTAGAGTGTCTGAAACAGTCATACATACCCTTCGAGTACTTGTATTAAAGGTACGGTCACAACAAATCATACCGCACCTACCATGACGAATTTGCCATTACATCTTTGGGGCATATCCACCGTAGGGTATTTGTATTCATTGCATGTTTTCTGAGACTAATAGTGTTTCCAAAAAAGAAGGAAAGGATCCACACCAGGTTGGATATGGTAACCAAGTCTTTGATGGAGGGAATTGACGGGCAAGCCTTCAGCATTGTCCCTATGATCATCTCTGACATTTACCGAGCCTTAGAACGTTGTCAAAGAGGAGCTAAGCACTTCGAGGGTAGCAATCTGTTACTACAACTGTGACTCTTAGAACATCTCCAAAAGGGACAATACCACGAAGAATTTCCACGAAGGGCTTGGAACGATCACATTGCCTTCCATCACCCCAAGCGGATGACATATATTCCCGACAGGTTTGCTCAGCCAGAGACTGCCAAGGAGTGGGTAGAGTTATTTGATAACCTAACTAAGGAGCAGGTACAGTGGATGTTCGAGTGGTTCCCAACAGACGAATTCATTGTCAGTTCCAGGGATGCACCACACTTGGTGCTAATCACGTTGAGGGGGATATATCCTTACGTTCCTCTCCGAATCATGAGACAAGCAGGAAGAAAGCAAGTTGTGCCAAGGGTCGACAAGATGAGCCATTTCCGAGCTGACTTCCAAGATGGCGATGTTCCCTACAAGTGCCAAGCCCAATACATGTGGCACTGTAAAATCATAATGGAGAAGAACACAATTGAACCAGACAGATACCACACAGGATGTGCACCTTTCTATCCAACGTGGTTAGAAGACGATTTGGATGGATTAGTCAGGCCAGGGATCAGCTGAGACACAGAATCATAGATGAGAGTGCCGAGGCTCAGGTCAAGTATAATCGGCTGCGCAAGAGGATCCATGAATCTGATAATGAGCACCGTGAGATAAATGAAACCAACAAAAGGTTGATCGAAGAATGGAAAGACATGGCCATCCGTTCCAACAGGAAGTTGGAACACTTGGAGCGAGGCATAGTGGAGCTGGAAGGTAAAATCATCAAGAGGGTCTAAGACTGTCAGAAAGCTGAGGGGAATGAAGGAGGACATCTGGCCAGAGCGTACCTACTGCTGGGACTGCATGAGCTGGGGAACCTGTTCAATGGAATCAAGGATGCCGAATCTGGGGAAGGTCCTTCTGGAACCAAGTAGGCTAGGGTTTCCTTTTTTGCTTTTACCAATGTAATAAGGCCAATGGCCATTAGTGACTTTATTTCCAGCTTATTATTCAGTGTTGTTTTGGATTCGTCTATTTTTACATTAATGAAATGAGGCACATTGGCATCTAAGTTCTCCAAATTAATTTTTCGCTAGGTCTACCTCGGGCACAATGAGGCTCCCAAATTGACACGCTTTTATATTCCTGCACTTTGTGTTTAAATACTGCAATATTTTCTCATGATCCTCACTGACTTGGCTACCTTTTGATTTTGTTTTCTTTGATTATTCCCCTCCCCAAAGGTTGGTTCGTGCATTCTGGCATCATCATCATGCTGTACAAGATCCAGGGGGCCCTCCGCCTTCTCCTCCTCCTAGTCCACCTAAGGGAAAAAGCAAAGGCAAAGGAAAAATGGAAGATTTAAGCAATATCAGAAAGGAAAGCACCGTGACAGCTGAACGAACAGAAGCTTTTGACGGTCAAGGTACTCAGGTTCAAAACGATGCTATGACACAACTCGAGCAAAGGTTGTTGAAGCTCCAAGGGGAGCTTGAGCATGTCAAGAATTTGGCAAATTTTACCTTCTCACTTAGTGTCCCAAATGTCAACCATCCAAACACCCAAAATCCCATACCTCCTCAGAGTACCCCAAACAAACAGAATCCTCTGACAATTCATCAGCACACAACTCCACCGAAAAACCCAACTATTCCACCACAATACAACGCTTTCCACACTCCTAGAAATACCCCGATGGTCGTCCCCTAGCCACAAAACTCCACAAGTGACCGCCTCTATACCCAGATGCCAGGCCATCACAACAACCCCATCTACGTGGAGACCCTACCTCACTCCACCCAACCCATCTCTTACACACCTGAATCCTATGAGAAGGATACGCTTATCAAGAATCTGGCTGAAGAACTCAAGAAGCTGACTAGCCGAGTTCAAGGTGTTGAAGGAAGTAAGGGAGTTGAAGGGTTGAACTATGAAAATCTATGCATACAACCCTATGTTGAAGTACCAGAGGGTTACAAACCTCCTATGTTCGAGATGTTCGATGGCACAGGTGATCCTAGGGTCCATCTGAGGACCTATTGTGATAATTTGGTTGGAGTAGGAAGAGATGAAAAGACTCGTATGAAGCTATTTATGAGGAGTCTCACGGGAGATGCTCTGTCTTGGTACATCAACCAAGACCCTAAGAAGTGGTCCAATTGGGTGGACATGTCATCAAACTTCATGGACCGGTTTAAGTTCAATACGGAGAATGCCCCAGATGTGTTTTATATTCAGAATCTCAAAAAGAAGCCTATGAAAACTTTCCGCGAGTAAGCTACTCGTTGGATATCTGAAGAAGCTAAGGTCAGGCCTGCCCTAGACGAAGAACAGTTGAAAAAATTCTGTGTCCGGGCACAATACGCACAGTATTATGTGCGTTTGATGGTGATTGAGAACCACAAATTCTCTGACATCATCAAGTTAGGCGATAGAATTGAAGAAGGGATTAAAAGCGGAATGGTTACCAATTTTGAAGCACTGCAAGCTACGAACAAAGCCGTGCAGTCTGGTGGCATATCCAACAAGAAAGATGTGGGAGTTGTAATGGTTGCACAGGGACCTAAATCCCCACTGCCATATCGAACCTCTCCACTCACCTACCAAGCACCTCGCCCACATATCAGTCAGCACCTCCACCAGCATATCAGTCACCTCTACCATCTACCTATCATCCTACTTCTCCCAGATATTCCTAACCAGCTCCTATTTATCATACTTAAAACTCTCAACCCTCTCACTTCCAATCACCCCCTGCTCGCCAAAATTTCCCGAGACCTCGACCCAACTTCGACCGCAGGCTGCCCAAGAAATATACTGCCATTGCTGAGCCTATTGAAGAGCTATACGAAATATTAAAAGCTACTGGTTATGTCACTCCTATCCCTGCTGTGACCCCTGAGAATCCCTCTCAATGGGTCAATCCAAATAAGACATGTGCATACCATTCCAGCATGAAGGGGCCTACAATTGATGAATGCTGCTCACTGAAAGATAAGATCCAGCCTCTGATTGATAATAAGGTCATCCAAGCAAAGGAAGCTACTCCCAATGTTCGCGACAATCCGCATCCAGACCATAGGGGTGGAGGTGTCCACATGAAAGAGATAGAAGAATATTGGGACCCAAAGGGGTTGATCGGTTTGATCATAGAAGGTGATGACCCAAAGAAGCCAGCAGTCACCCTTAATCCTATCATAGTCCAGATTCAGCCATCCGGAGATTTTAAGGTAACTGCGTCAGTCCCATTCGAGTTTGAAATGACACCACCTGCAGACACACCTGTGCCGTTCGAGGTTGAAGTTATGCCGCCTGCTAAGGCACCTGTTCCATTCGAAGTGAAAGTAGCTGCACCAATCATAGTGACAGTGTCAACCACGCCACCTTTCTACACCAACGCTGTACCCTTGGACTATGTAGCTGAGGCAAGAAGGAAGGGTAAAGTCAAAATAGAAGAAGCTACTGCTGCACAGGGAATGACAAGGACCAGCAGGGTCTATATGCCTGAACATTTGGCAGAGTCTAGCAAGAAGGTTTCCAATAGACCACCCATCATTGAGATAGGCCCAGATGATCTTTGGAGGAAGGTGCAGGCCAAAGAATACTCAGTCATTGATCAGTTGAACAAAACCCCAGCCCAAATATCCATTCTGTCATTGCTGCAGAATTCGGAGACGCACATGAATGCTTTGATGAAAGTGATGAACGAAGCATATGTGCCAAATAACATCACTAGTGGGGAAATGACCAATATGGTAGGTCAAGTGCTGGAGATTCATAATATCACTTTCCACGAGGACGAGCTACTTCCTGAAAGGTTAAGTCACAACAAATCACTGCACATCATTGTGCAATGTAAGGACTACTTCATCACCAAGATTCTGATCAACGGGGGATCCAGCCTCAACATCTGTCCATTGACAACACTCAAGAAATTGGGCAAGGGGTTGTACGATATCAGAGAAGGGTCTATTAATGTAAAAGCTTTCGACGTTTCTCAGAGGTCTACCATTGGGGAAATCAGTTTGTGTCTACAAATGGGACCCACATGGTTCAAGGTTGAGTTTCAAGTGATAGACATATCGGCATCCTACAACCTGTTATTAGGACGGCCATGGATACATGCCGCTGGGGCTGTGGAATCAACATTGCATCAGGCAGTGAAATTCGAATGGAACTACCAGGAGGTGATCATCCATGGAGACGGAAGCAATCCTATCTATAGTCGCCAGACCATCCCAGTGGTTGAAGGTAGAAGAAGGCTGGGTGGAGAAACTTACCACCATACCGAGAGGGTCAACGCAATAGACAAAGACAAGTGGTGGGACAGTAATATCGAAAGCATAGTGAACTGGAGCGAGTACGAGCCTGGCAGAGGACTCGACAAGAATCTTCAAACGATCTCCAAGCCAATACATCTCAAGCACCATGGAACCACTCTTGGGTTGGGATACAAATAAACTTGGCAAGAGTACAAGAACTGGTCGCCACCATGGCGCGGTCCTTACTATCCGTTGGAACAACCGATACCATATTTGGAGCAGACCTTTCAGCAGGCTGACGTCATATGGGGTTCAGAGGAAGAAGAAGCACTGGCAGACTTGAAGAACCTATTCTTAGAAGATGATGATATGGACTGTTGCATCATTGTTGAGGAGGATAAGGAGGAAGGCCCTTCTGTCCAAATCGTGAGCAAAGCATCATTCCTTAAGAACTGGACCATCAGAACATCCAGGGCCCGACGAGTCCCGGGGTACTAAGGCTGAACAAGCATTGTCTATTTTCATTTGGTAAATGATTTCCTTTTTCGCATTTCCGTTTTGCAATAAGATCTCCAATGTTCTAAAACATTTGCTTAAATTATCAAAAGCTCTTTTATGTTTTATGAATCAATATTTATTATTACCATTTTCTCTCATCACTTCTTTCAATACAACATTATTATTTTCTATCTTGATGAACCAATGACTGTGACATGCAACGAAACAACCGCAACAGACGACCAATGATTATGAAGAGGAAGATATCATACCTGATGAAATTGTCAGAGAAGTTGAGGATTTCGAGAACATACCTAAGTCCAACCTGGACGAGACTGAGGTAGTCAACCTGGGAGATTCAGAGAATGTCAAAGAAACTCGTATCAACATCCATTTGTCGCTGTCAGAGAAGGAGGAATACGCAAAATTATTGAAAGAGTATGAAGACATATTTGCATGGTCGTATGATGACATGACTGCTCTGAGTACATCCATTGTGGCTCACAAGCTGCCAACCAATCCAATGTGCCCGCCGGTAAAACAGAAGCTTAGAAAGTTCAAGCATGACATGAGCTTGAAAATCAAAGAGGAAGTTACCAAGCAAATCAACGCCAAGGTTCTCAGGGTGGTTGAATATCTGACATGGTTAGACAACATCATTCCGGTACCTAAGAAGGATGGAAAGGTCAGAGTTTGTGTCGACTACTGGGATCACAATCGGGCCAGTCCGAAGGATGATTTCCCCCTGCTAAACATACACATCCTGATTGACAATTGTGCCAAGCATGAACTTCAGTCGTTCGTGGATTTCTTTGCTGGTTACAATCAGATATGGATGGACAAGGATGATGCTGAGAAAACGGATTTCATTACGCCATGGGGAGTATACTGCTACAAGATGATGCCATTCGACCTAAAGAATGCTGGGGCCACTTATATGAGAGCTATGTCCACTATCTTCCACGACATGATACATAAAGCAATCGAGGTATATGTGGACGACGTCATCATCAAGTCCAAGAAAGCCACCGACTACATAACAAATCTGAGGAATTTTTTCAACAGGTTATGTAAATACAACCTAAAGTTAAATCCTGCGAAGTGTGCATTCGGGGTTCCTGCTGGAAAATTGCTTGGCTTCATCGTCAACCGTCGAGGAATAGAATTGGATCCTTCAAAGGTCAAAGTCATCCAAGAGTTAGCACCACCAAAGAACAAGAAGATGTGATGAGTTTTCTGGGATGCCTTAACTACATTAGCCGGTTCATATCCCAGTCCACGATTATATGTGAACCAATCTTCAAGATGCTGAAGAAAGATGCTACAACCAAATTGACCGAGGATTGTCAAAGGGCCTTCGACAGAATCAAGGAGTACTTGTCAGCACCGCCAGTCTTGGTACCTCCAGAGCCGGGTAGACCCTTGCTACTCTACCTCGCAGTATTAGATGGAAATTTCAGCTACGTTCTGGGGCAGCATGACGAGATATGGAGAAAGGAGCAGGCTATATGTTATATGAGTAAGAAGCTCACTCCGTACGAGGCACGGTATTCTCTACTGGAACATACCTGTTGTGCTCTAACCTGGGTAGCCCAAAAGCTGAGGCATTACTTCTGCGCCTACACAACATATCTCATATCAAGGATGGATCCTTAAAATATATCTTTCAGAAGCCCATGCCCACTGGCAAGCTGGCCAAGTGGCAAATCCTACTGAGTGAGTTCGACATTGTCTATGTGAATCAGAAAGGAGTCAAGGGACAAGCGTTGACAGACCATCTTGTTGAGAACCCCGTTGATGGAGAATACGAACCTTTGAAAAAGTATTTTCCCGATGAAGAAGTGTCATTCATAGGAGAAGACATTGCAAAATGCTATGACGGTTGGAGAATGTTCTTATATGGAGCGGCAAATTTCAAAGGAGTCGGCATTGGAGCTGTTCTATCGAAAATCGATCAACATTATCCGATATCTGCCAAACTCAGATTCCCCTGCATTAACAATATGGCAGAGTATGAAGCTTGAATCCTAGGGCTCAACATGACCATTGCCATTAATATTCAGGAGTTGCTTGTAATTGGTGACTCAGGTCTGCTAATACACCAAGTACAAGGAGAATTGGCTACTAAGAATTCCAAGATACTGCCGTATCTGCACCACGTGTAGGAATTGAGTAAGAGGTTCACGAAGACGGAATTTCGGCACGTTCCTAGAATTCAGAACTAGTTCGCTGATGCATTGGCCACTCTATCATCCATGATACAACATCCAGATTATAACTTCATTGACCCTATTCCAGTGAAGATCCATAGCCAGCCGGCATACTGTGCCCATGTTGAAGAAGAAGCAGACGAAAAACCATGGTTCCACGATATCAAGAAGAATACTAGAGCTTGCAAATCATACTAAAAAATGCTCGCTTCGGAGATTGTTCAACAATTTCTTTCATAGCGGAGGAACCTTGTATAGGATAACTCCCGACTTGGGATTATTGAGATGTGTCGATGCAAAGGAAGCCTCCAAACTACTTGAGGAGATACATGCTGGGACCTGTGGCCCACATATGAATGGTTTTGTCTTGGCCAAGAAGATACTCAGAGCCGGTTATTTCTGGATGACCATGGAAGCGGACTGCATCCAGTCTGTCTGGAAATGCTACCGATGTCAGGTACATGCAGATATGATAAAGGTACCCCCAAACGAGCTCAATGCAACAAGCTCACCTTGTCCGTTCACCGCCTAGGGAATGAACGCGATTGGACCGATCGAGCCTACCGCCTCAAATAGAAACATGTTCATCTTGGTAGAAATTTATTATTTCACTAAGTGGGTTGAAGCAGCATCTTACAAAGTAGTGACTAAGAAAGTTGTGGAAGATTTTGTCCGCGACCGTATTGTTTGTCGGTTTGGAGTTCCAAAGTTAATCATCACCGACAACGACTCCAATCTCAACAGCGACCTGATGAAAGCCATGTGCGAGACTTTCAAAATCAAGCAAGAGAATTCCACAACCTATAGACCTCAGATGAATGGAGTAGTAGAAGCCGCCAACAAGATAATCAAAAAGATATTGAGGAAGATGATGGAAAAGCATAAACAGTGGCACGAAAAGCTATCATTTTCCTTAATGGGATATCACACCACAGTCCGTACATCAACTGAGGCAACTCCTTACTTGCTGGTTATGGTACAGAAGCTATTATTCCTGCCGAAGTTGAGATCCCTTCATTAAGAATCATACAAGATGCTAAGCTCAGTGACACAGAATGGACAAAGAGCCGTCATGAGAAACTAGCCCTCATAGACGGGAAAAGAATGAATGCAGTATGTCACGGACAACTTTATCAGAGCAGAATGACCAGAGCCTTCAACAAAAGAGTCAAGCCAAGACAGTTCACACCGGGCAAGCTGGTGTTAAAGAAGATTTTTCCACATCAAGATGAAGACAAAGGGAAATTCTCTCCCAACTGGCAAGGTCCATACGTGGTTCACCGAGTATTGACAGGAGGAGCTCTTATACTTGCATAAATGGACGGAGAAGTCTGGCCAAAGCCAATCAATTCAGATGCAGTCAAATGCTACTATGTGTAATTCTTTATGCTTTCTCAAATGATTTAAATTGAACTACGCTCGACCTGATTCCCGTTTAAGAGGGGATACGTAGGCAACTCTATGGGTTCGGTCACAATTCAATAAAAATTTCATCCCCCCTGCAATTGGAAACTGGGGTCGAATTTTGAGGAGGAGCAAGTTCAGCAAATCGCAGCATGCGCAACAGTCAGAGACGTCAACCCATCTAGCTGGGACAAAATTTTGAGGAGGACCCTCAAAATTCCGTAGCACGAGAGGTTGCAATGTCTTGAACCGTGCCACGATCGTCGGTTCATCCAAATTTTTAAAAATATATTTTTACTATGTCTTTACAAAATCATGCGTGCTTGCTTTCAAAAATAGCTCTGTTTAGAAAACTCTACCCCGATGATTTAGACAAGATCATCAGACCAAGGAGGACGAGTCGAGCAAAGCCAGACGGGATACGAACCAACCTCCCCCGTCTACAGAAGTCACAATTTTTCTTTGGATGCAGGAACAAAGAATAAACACGCTGAGAAATCACAAAATCTCAACATAGTTGCAAATGCTAAATTTACTATCCGCACAAAGAACGAACATGTTCAAAGTCACAATTCTCGAAACCATCGCACTTGCCGACATTTGCTATCAGCACACAATCCTACTATCATTTGCTATTTATTCCCTTGCATAAGGCTAATTTTGTGCCTTCTCTTGCATAAGGCTAATTTTCTGTCTTCTCTTGCATAAGGCTAATTTTCTGCCTTCTCTAGCATAAGGCTAATTTTTTGTCTTCTCTTGCATAAGGCTAATCTCTGCCTTCCCCATGCATAAGGCTAACCGCGGCCTTCCTATCTGCATGAGACTAAGCTCTGTCTCCATTTGCATGAGGCTAAGCTCTGCCTCCATCTGCATAAGGCTAACCGCTGCCTTCCCCTGCATTAGATTAAGCTCTACCTCCATCTGCATAAGGCTAATTTTCTAACTTCTCTTGCATAAGGCTAACCGCTGCCTTCCCCTGCATGAGGTTAAGATCTACCTCCATATGCATAAGGCTAGTCTCTGCCTTCATTCTGCATAAGGCTAATCTCTTCCTTCCACATCTTGCATGAGGCTAAGCCTGCCTCCATCTACATAAGGCTAATCTCTTCCTTCATTTGCATGAGACTAAGCTCTGTCTCCATACTTGCATGAGGTTAAGCTCTGCCTCCAATTTACTCTTTTTCGCCGAGACCAAGCGCTTTCTCTCAAGCATTATCTACTCCGCTTCTCTTTCAGGCTAAGATTTTCCCTCCAATTCTCAAAACTAAGCTCTATCTTGTGAACATCATATTACTGCATTTCATGGGCTGAAATATCGCCAACCTGTCCAAAGGCGTCATAGTCTAACGACATCATCCTCATAGCCGGAAGACACCATGTCATGGCCTGAGGATCTCTCTCAATTTCGGAGGCACCATCTTCATGGCGCGAGAACATCATTTCATGGCCTGCGAATCTCTCATCAAACAATTCATGGCCCAGGACATCATGGTTTGAGGACGTCATCCCTACCCGTCCGAAGACAACTTTCATAGTCCAATGGGAACCTGCATCATGTTTAAATTTATGCACGATATATGCTTGTACTACTCTTATCTGCAGGTGACCCAATGAGCAACACCTATCCTAGCAGGAGCGATCCCGCTCCAGTTCTCCCAGCCATATCAAACATAACCTCTCCCGTAAACCGCTCATTCATCCAGCCCTAGTTGTTGCGTCCGTTCTTGTAATGACTTCACCGATGAATCCGGAACTACATACGACCTGATTCCTGTAAATTCAGGGATATGTAAGCAGCTCAGAAGCCAGGGTGCGGCCTAGATCTCTCTAACCGTTCCGCTCGGTCAAAATTGGCCATCATATCTTTACCCGACTACTCTTTCATCCTTTCTGGGTAAAGAGGGGCAACTGTTGATACCTAATTTTCCCCTAAAATATTTTAAAATTGCATATATACCTCCAAAATCATGCATTAATAACAATTGGTATTTTCCACAATATTCCTATATTTTTATTAATTTATCCGGCATTTTATTTCCAACAAATAATTACAAAATTGCATCACAACTGATTTCAAAAGCATTTCTTGATTTAATTTATTATTTATGGTCCTATTTTAATCAAATTATTTCATAATTATCCAAATTGGCATCTTTTGGCTATAATTGTAATGACTTTGCAATTATAGGCCAAACATATGATTTTATATTATGTTTTACTAGAAATTAGTCATTTATATTTTAAAATATCAAAATATTATTTTAAACTATTTCCTATGCATGAAGTTCATTTTTATAATCATTAGCTATTTTATAAAATATTTTTATTAATTCGAATTGGGTATTTAACAAATAGCCTATTTTTAACTCAATTGTAGCCTAACTAATCCATCCCCAAACCCAATTAAATCAGCCCAACACTCCAGGACCAATCCATTAATCTACCCGACCCAATGTCTTGTTTAATCTGGACCATTGATCATTTTTGATCAACGGACCAGATTCACCGTTACCTTAATTAACCTAAGTAGGCGTTAGGCCATGCATTCCATTTTTTTTTTTGGAATTTGGAATTTCAATTGAAGATGAAGTTTGTGTTTGGTTATACTATTTGCAACATATTTGGATGCCTTTTTTTTTTTCAAAATAATGAAACATGATTTATACCCCACAACTTGTAAAATATATCAAAACCACCCCAATTTGATTATCCTACTTGAAATAAACAATCAAAATGCTATTGTTCAACATAGAAGATGCAAAATCAATATCACATTTTCTAATTCTACTAATACACAAAGAAGGAATTTAAGCCAAAAAACAACATGAATATGAACAAGTTCTTCTTTAATATTGGGGTATATCAAGAATTCAATAAAACCTACCTATTTTTAAAGATAAAATAAAAATAAAAGATGGATTAATTGGTTGCTTGCATTACCAAGAATTTTAAAAGACCTGCACGTATTGTGTTTCTGTGGGTAGTTGTAGGTTAATAGTTGCTGGGGTCATTGTATAAATTTTAAAAGTACAGGATAAATTTGTAAAATTAAAAACTAGTGAAAATGCATTTTCAATTGAAAAACTGGTAAGAACCAGTTTTTCAAATTTTAAAATGCATTTTCAAGTGAAATTGGAAAAAAGGTGTTGAATTTGATAACAAAACATTGTTTTCAAATTTTCTTTTTTAGGAAAAAAGTAAAAACTTTGTATTTCCAAACGGGCTCTAAAAGACCTACCCTCTTCCCCCTCATTCTCTCTTCTTCTCCGCCGTTACACTCTCCCATTCTCTCTCAAGCTCTCTGCTAAACCCTAATCTCCTCTCGGCGGCCGTTGGCTCGCCGGTAACAATGGTGGTTCCACTACCATCCCTAGCCTCCATGGTTCCCTCACATACCGTATCTTTGCTACCCTGAGGTCCTCAAGGGAACCAGAAGTTGTTCAACTCACACCAATGGACTTTTCATGCCATTCTCAGGCCACCCTTGGTCGTCTGAGTAAGACCTTTCTATTTTCCAGCTACCCTAACTCATCTCTCGACTCTTCAGATCTGCAACATTTGAGTATATTTTGAGTTATCTTTATTGTTTTCCCGAGAATCTCTCCGAGTTTTCAAAAAACGTCTCTTCGCTTCAAACCTAGGGTTTCTTAACCCCTTTTTCAAATGACTTTCCCTCTGATTTTCAGTATTATTCTATGATTCTTACTATGTTTAAACTGTTATTTAGGTTTTTTTCCTTTTATCTAATTTATTATGTTGAAAACCTTAATTCTTGGTCTTAATCCTGAGTCCCGAGTCTGTCTTTGATATTTTGTTCGTTTAATCTTTATGTGTGCTTGTTTCTCTTAAACGTCTGAGCCTTTGTGATTTTTACCCTATTTGGCTTATTAGGGTTTCAGATTTTTGCTTCTTCTTGCATATTCTATGTTTATCTCGCTTATTCTTAGAAATTTGTGTTAAGTCCCCTAAATCAGTACTATGTTCTAGTTTGAATCCCTGATTTTGTGTGATTTTTATTTACCATTATTTATTAGGATTTCTGATTTCCTGCTTCTCCCTACCTATATTTTTCGTTCATTTGTGGTACTTTCCTTTAGTTAATACTGCCTTCTATTGGAATCCCTGATTCCCTGTGATTGACATCCTTTACTGATCTCCTATGGTAATATTCTCTATTGATTTCTGACCTATAAGTTATTCTCTTGCCTTATTATGTGATTGATTACACTACAATCGATTCTTACAAGTATTTCCTTAATTAAGATTTTTTGAACCTAGCCTAGTTACCTGTTCCTTACTTACTGTGTTGAACTATTTCCTTATGTGTTATATTCCATTCTTATGTGATCTCCTTCCTTATTTGTCTTTACTGTTTGAAGTTAACTCCCTTAATTGAGGAGTACTTATACTGATTTATACTAATTAATGCCTAGTTCCATAATTACTGCATGACTTTGATTCTTACCTTATTCTACCTAGTTTCAAACTACTATATACATATTCTCTCTCATTAACACAACACACAAACACATTGGTTCAAAAACTTTCTCGCATACTCAAAAGCTTTTCTGCTTTCTTTCTTTGGTTACTTGCTATCATCCTGAGTTAGTCGGTTGCAAGCCAAGGCTAATTATTGTGCTCTCCTATTCTTCACTTTTGTGTTTTCTATCTTCCTTACTAGTATGTTCTGCTTTCAATTCAAGTCCCAAAACCAACATGTTTCTTTTACTGCTTCAGTTTATTATGTTTTTAATCTGCTTCTGTCTATGGTTTTGTTGTTCAACATGTAACTGACATGCTTACTTTACTACATCTAGCATGTTATGTTATGTACTACTGCCCTTAAGATCAACATGAATGTGTTACCCCCCTTTGTAGTATGTCTCAACGTGACCTTGCTCTATCTGGTTCCTGGTATGAACCTTTCTTTGCAAAGAAATCTGTACCCTATGAACCCCTTAGAGCACTTCTGATTCTGTAGCTATGTTCTAATTAGCACTCCTGAATCCATGTATTACTACCTGCCTCAAGTGTATAGGACTTCTGTCTGCTATGTGTTTACCATACATGCTCTATTTTCCCCTAAGTGCATAGGACTTCTGTCTGTCTATTTGGTTCTTTGAATGTTGCTGAACCTGTTTTGGCCCTGTGTTTGTTGTTTGATTACCCAATTCTTGTCAAAAGCTGTTTTACTAAAACAACTCTCTTATTTACCAAACTATTTCGACTAAGTCTCTTTCAACATTGTTTTCCTACTAAAACCTTTTCAAAACTATGTCAAGCCCTCTGACTCTACTCTTAGGTCCTTAAGTTCTGCCCCTCCAATGTGTGACTTCTTAGGGATCCCTACGAGATCCCTCTAAACTCTGATGCATTGGAGCCGACTCTTCCACACTGCACTTACTTAGCTATGGTTGTGAAATTTGGGTGTGAGCACTTCCCGGGATCCCTTGAGGTCCTTAGGAACTCTGACACACCCGGATATAAGAAAGGCTATGAAACATCTGAGCATTTGAGGTTCTGGAAATCTGGGCTTGCTTTCAGGCTCCCTATAGTGTAACTTCTTATTTTCTTTATCTATTTATGTAATTCATTCAATATTGGTTTGTAATAATTATTATAAATGAATATTAGGGATAGCTAGTGAAACAGGGAGGGTAGCTATATATTATATAACCGTCAATGGGTAGAGATCATGCCTTAGGTTTTTTATATCACTTATATCTGCATCCATGTGTTAGGACCAACATACACATTAAAATCATGCACTAGATATCATGTTCCTAGGACTCCATGTCTACTGTTAATCCATGATTCATGATAATCACTTAGAAATACTGCTCCTAGGTTAATAAACAACATCAACATAAGGCTGTTACTCATGTGCATTCATGAATCATGTTCTGTGCATTTATAAATCACGCCCATTATAAATTCTGTCACTTGCACCAGATATCATGTCCTTAGGTACTGCTTCAACATCGCATTGACACTGTTGCATATTTATGATCATCATTTAGAAATCCTGTCCTTAGGATAACTAATGTAAACTGTCGCTGCACAAATCCTGCTTAACAACTCAGTAGTTCTTTATGCATTTAGAGATCATGCTTTTAGGAATCACGTCTTAAACATTCTGCATCTCTATGTGCATAGTAGACACCATGCTCTAAGGTCTCGTTTAAAATGCCTAGTTAAACTAATGATGCACGAAAAAGGATATAAAACAGTCTCACGTTTGATCATCCTGTTTTAAATAAACTGGTAATAATCCCTATATTTTTGTAACACCTAGAACATCATGCTCTTAGGCAAAAATAACTTCTGAACTATTAAAAATTCTGGTAACTATTGTGCATTATCCTACGCCTAGGCAAGCCTTAGGTAATCAACCTTTATAAAACTGAAAAAACTGTCTCTTTTGTGTTCACTATTTAATAATGGCTTTAAAATCAGTAGGCAAACTGATTAAGGCCCCTGCTTATGAGCTTATAAAACAAAGTTGCATATCTTCTGTGTTTTTGATATTCACTTAGACATCATGTCTTAGGATCCTGTTTAATAAAAAAGCCTCTTGTTTGTGTTTGAGTCGTGCTGTTTATGTGCATTATCTACGGAGGTAAATCTGATCCTCTTAATTGCTTCTTTTATGCCTTTATCTTCTAAAGTCCTATTTGTTCTTGCCTGTCGCCGAGTGTTTTTCTCCTTTTAACCTTAGGGGCCTGTCTAGAACTGCCTACAAGTAGAGGTCCTAATTTTCTCTAGGACCATTAAGATGGGACGGGTAACAACACGCATAATGGTCGTTAAATAAAACTCTCTTAATAACCGCTAAGACGTGGGATAAAGGGTAGATATGGATATGATGATCGGTTGGCTAATGCCACGTGTAGCCCCTTTCTGAGGAGTGATTATCGGACATTGTACTGTTGTGATCCTATAGAATAAACAACCTAGGACTCCCTTATCCCTTACACCTGTGTTCTTAGACTGTAAATCTTTCATAACCTTATATATGTGCTTAGACTGCGAATCTTTTCAAAACTCTTTATTTGTTTGTGCTTTAATTGCTTATTTGCTACTTGTTTAAATTCACAAAGTTTGTTTGGCCAGGAACCAGAGTTGTGGACTTTAAGGGGTGCCTAACACCTTCCCCTTGAAGTAATTTCAAGCCCTTACCCAATCTCTGGTTATCCAATCTGTGTTGTAAATGACCCTTAGTAGGTGCCCTAACGCACCTTTTAATTCGCTAGGTAGCGACTCTTCAATTCATTATATACCCATTTCCCAAAAGGAAACGAGTTGTCCTAATAATGTCAAAAACCCTGACTGATCCGAAAGGAGAGGAAAAAGAGGGCACAACATTAACTACATGTCCTCTCTTTATTTATGAAATTTGACTGCAATTCATGTTAGAAATCATGTTTAGGCCTCATGATATCACTGTTTGGACCCGTTGAGGTCGTGTACTTGTTAAATTAGATGTTATTTGCTGTTCCGTTCTCACTCATGATTCTTACTTGATTATCACACCTCTGTCCCTTCTTGTTTCTTGCTGATATATGTGATTATCTCTATCTGAACTGATTTACATGATTTTTGAGAGCCCGAGGGACTGGAGAGGTTGGTGACTGAGATAGGGATTGAGTGCCGAACGGTGATCTATGTGAGTGTATATGGATCGGGTTGCACACCGCAACGAGCCTTCGAGCTATTTTATCTATGTTGGATCGGGTTGCATGCCGCAACAAGCCTTATGGTTAATTATATGTCGGATCGGGATGCACACCGCAACGATATAGCGCTTGGGCTGTAGGAGCCCCTCTGGAGTCTTTACACCCCCAATGAGCGCAGGTACCTATTGAGTGTGGGTGTTGAGGGATGAGAGCCGAGTAAATGAGCTGTTGAGATGAGTTTAGTGGCAGTTGCCTTGTAAGTTGTACTTGTTTTCACTTGTTGTTGAACTTTGCTGATATCTGACATTGTTGTGAAATTTCAATAAAGATTTTATATCCGGTCTATTTGAACTTGAATTCGTATAAAACTGTCTTGACTTTTGTTGTCGGATTTGAAAGCATACTTATTCTTGCTGAAATTATTGAAATGAACTGTACTTGCTTAGCTCGTCACTACTTCTCAGCTCCTTATTTCTTTATGTTACTTACTGAGCTGGAAGTACTCACGTTACTCCCTGCACCTTGTGGGAAGATCCAGGTGTGATCGGTCGTAGAGGCCAGTGAGCTCGTGCATCACTGATTTTCCCGAAAATTTACGAGGCCGCTGCTAGCGTTTGGCATACCTTGTTCTCCCTCCTTGTTATTTCCTTTTCTGTAGTGACATTTAGACTCAAACTATTATAGACATTATGTTTTTCTTAGACTGGAGGTGCAGTTTCTCATGACTTGGTGACACCCCGATGTTTAAGGCTATCTTTTCTTCATTTTATTTGAGTTTAACTCCTATTTTATGAAAACTCTGTTATGAAAAAGCCTTTGAGTTATCTTTTATGAAATGTTGAAGTGTTATGAATATTGTTGGCTTTCCTAGTACCATGATAGGTGCCATCACGAGAGGTTAGAGTTTAGGGTCGTGACAAGTTGGTATCAGAGCCTAGGTTACATAGGTCTCACGAGTAATGAGCAGGTTTAGTAGAGTCTTGCGGATCGGTGCGGAGACATCTGTACTTATCTTTGAGAGGCTGCAGAATCCTTAGGAAACTTCACATTCTTTAATTCTTATCGTGCGAATATGTTGATACTAGTAACTAAACTTCTGCCATTATATTCTCTCACAGATGGTGAGGACACGTGCTACTATGCAGGACAGACAACCACTAGTGCCACCAGTTGGCGCTACGAGAGGCCGAGATCGCGCTAGAGGTCATGGTAGGGGCAGAGGTGCGGCCGTACAACAGCTAAGGTAGCACCTGCAGATCCACCAGTTGCCCTAGTTCAGGATCAGGTTCCAGTTGTAGATGCACCAGGGGGACCAACTCAGGCACCAGCTGTGCCATCGTTATCCCAGGCCTTTAGGAGGCGTTATCTCAAATTTTGACTGTTTGCACCAATCTAGCTCAGTCGATCTCTGTTTCTACTACATTAGCCACTTTCCATGCCGAGGGAGGTACATAGACTTCCCCCACATGCGCACTAGAGCAGGTGGTACAGGAAATCCAGACACCGAGGGCACCACCAGCCCAGCTGGTGGCAACTGCTCAGGATTATGTGGTTCCCTCCATGCCAGATGATGAGCAACATAGATTGGAGAGGTTTGGGAGACTTTAGCCTCCATCTTTCAGTGGTGTAGAGGGATAGGATGCGCATGGTTTCTTGGATAAGTGTTAGAGGATCCTTCGTACAATAGATATTTTAGAGACCAGTAAGGTATCATTCACTACTTTCAGGTTTGCTGGAGTTTCCTTGACTTGGTGGGAGGCTTATGAGAGACGTAGGCCGGTTGGTGCAACGCCACTCACGTGAAATGAGTTTTCCGTTCTCTTCTTGGAGAAGTATGTGCCGCAGTCTCGTAGAGAGGAGCTGCTTAGACAGTTTGAAAGGTTGCGTTAGGATGAGATGTTTGTGATGCAGTACGAGATGAGATTTTCTTAGTTAGCTCGTCATGCTGTTTGGTTGGTTACCACAAACAGGGAGAGAGTCAAGAGGTTCGTTGATGGCCTCACATTTCAATTGCTGATACTTATGACAATAGAGAGGGTGTCTGGTGCTACCTTTGATGAGGTTGTTGACATTGCTCGAGAGATAGAGTCAGTCCGAAGTCAGGAGCAGGCTGAGAGGGAGCCCAAGAGGTCTCGTGGATTAGGTAGCTTTGATGGTGTTTTCTCTGGAGGTCAGTTTCACCACGACAGAGGTCGTCCTTACAGGCATGCTCAAACGGCCCGCCCAGTTCACCATGGGGCATCATCTGTCCACTGTTGTCACAGTTCTCATTAGGGTCACTCATCTCCCAGTGCCCTTCCAACTTAGAGTTCGTCCCGTGCCCCATCAGGTTAGGGATCATCTATGCTAGATCCTTCTACTAGTTATCCCGGTGCTCGGGGCTCCTTTCAGTCCCCACCACCAGCACCGAGGAGTTGCTATGAGTGTGGAGAGTTTGGTCATATCAGGAGGCAGTGTCCCCACCTAGTGGGAGGTCTAGCTCAACAGCAAAGGGGTCAGCCTTCGACTTTATCACCGGTTACTTCACCACCTACCCAGCTCGGGATGGAGCCTAGTTAGCCAGGGGTTGACCTAGAAGGAGAGGCCGATCAGGTGGTAGTCAGGCCCACTTCTATGCATTGCCTACCATGCTAGATGCCATTGCTTCAGACATAGTGATCGCAAGTATTACCTCAGTATGTCATCGAGATGCTTTTGTATTATTTGACCCTGGTTCCACCAATTCATATGTATCGTCATATTTTTCTCATTATCCGGACATGACCCGCGAGTCTCTAGTTTCATCTGTTCATATATATACGGCGGTGGGCGATACTATTATTTTGGACTACGTATACCGGTCATGTATAGTTACTATTGGGGGATTAGAGACTAAAGTTGATCTGTTTCTTCTTAGTATGGTTTATTTTGATATGATATTGGTCATCGATTGGTTGTCTCCGTGTCATGCTATTCTGGACTGTCATGCTAAGACAGTGACGTTGGATATGCCGGGGTTACCACGGATTGAGTGGCGAGGTTCATTGGATTATGTTCTCAGTAGAGTGATCTCATTTTGAAGAACCAAAGGATGGTTGGGAAGGGTTGTCTTTATTATTTGGCTTTTGTGAGGGATGTTAGTGCAGCGGCCCCTACTATTGATTCTGCTCCAGTGGTGCGAGATTTTCTAGATGTGTTTCCTGCAGACCCGCCGGGCATGCAGCTAAACACAGATATTGATTTGGTGTCGGGCACTCAGCCCATATCCATTCCACTTTATCATATGGCACTGACGGAGTTGAAGGAATTGAAGGAGCAACTTCAGGAGCTCCTTGATAAGAGGTTTATTCGGCCTAGTGTGTCACGTTGGGGTGCACCGATTCTATTTGTGAAGAGGAAAGATGGCACTATGGGAATGTGCATTGATTACATGCAATTGAACAATGTCACAATCAAGAACAAGTATCCCCTGCCTCGTATTGATGATCTATTTGACCAGCTTCAAGGAGCGAGGGTATTCTCCAAGTTCGGTCTGCAGTCTGGGTATCACCAGATGAAGCTTAGGGACTCAGACATTCTTAAGACAATTTTCAGGACCCGTTATGGTCATTATGAGTTCCTCGTGATGTCTTTTGGGCTGACCAACGCCCCAACAATGTTCATGCATTTTATAAATAACGTGTTTCGACCTTATCTCGACTCGTTCGTTATTGTATTCATTGATGATATCCTGGTCTAATCTCGTATTCAGGATGAGCACGCCGATCATTTGAGGACGGTATTGCAGCGGCTGAGGGAGGAGAAGCTTTATGAAAAATTCTCCAAATATGAGTTTTGTCGCAGTTCAGTTGCGTTCTTGGGGCATGTGGTGTACATTGAGGGTATTAAGGTTTATCCGAAGATGATATCGGCGGTTCAGAGTTATCCCAGACCGTCCTCAGCTACAGAGGTTCAGAGCTTTCTTGGTTTGGCTGGTTGCTACCGTCGGTTCGTTTAGGGCTTTTTGTCTATTGCATCGCCCTTGACCAAATTGACCCAAAAGGGTGCTACTTTCAGGTGGTCGGACGAGTGTGAGGAGAGCTTTCAGAATCTCAAGACTGCCTTGACCAAAGCTCTAGTTCTAGTTCTGCCACAGATTCTGGTTCTTATACGGTATATCCTGATGCTTCTCGGAATGGTATTAGGTGTGTTTTTATGCAGGAGGGTAGAGTGATTGCTTATGCTTCGCATCAGTTGAAGCCCCATGATAAGAACTACCCTATTCATGATTTGGAGTTGACTTTCATTGTCCACGCGTTGAAGATTTTGAGGCACTATTGTTTAACCAAAGAATTAGATTCTCTGTCAAAGCTATTTTAAGAAGAACACGGGTTTCTGATAACCAAAATACTACGCTAGTAATTGCAAATAGAAATCAGTAAAGATATATAAAACGTAAGTATATTTCAACAGTGGTTCGAACGTGTCCTTACAAGTTATATTTTACTCCCTTATATAGCGAATTTCTTAATATAACATATACTCTTTTCAGTGATTGAGCATTAATGACTAATAATGGCATTAATGTAACGTTACAATGATTAATCATAACTGTTGCGTGAAGATTATGTAACGTTTGACTCATTGATTGAAGATCTCCGAATCTCCCCTTTATTCTGCCTTGATTCATTCTGACCGTGTCTCTTCATCTCCTCAATTAGGTTGAGATTCCCGTATCTGATTACCTCGTGGGTATGCTGTTCCGTTCCTCTTTGTCTCGTACCTCTTCATAAATTCTCGTCCAGTTGTCATGTTTTCATTGCTCCACATGGATTGCTGAGTCATCATAATTATTACACGTGTGAAGCTTATTTTTACCAATACAGATAGTCCCCCCACTTACCATTTATTTATCCATTAAATATTTGGTAAGTGGATACTCATTTATGGCGGGAATATTTTGTCGCTGCTTCACTCGTACCCCATTGCATCCGTCTCTGAATGTATGCGTCGCTTGTCATTTCCATTTAATGCCCATTTCATGTGGCCTCCCCAGATTGGTTATGCAATTATTCAGCGCCTTTTAGGGCTTTTTGCGGCTGCATCAGTCACGAAATGACATCTTCAATTATGACTTTCACATCACTATTTTTTCCATTTTTTGACGGTCACCTTCGAGTATAAATACCCCTTTTCCTTTCTTTACTTTCAAGAAAAACTTCTAACCTTCTTTCTTTATTCTTCATCTTCGTAAATATGTCTTCTTCAAACAAGCAATCTAGAACGGTCATCAATGTAGATGAATTGACTCCTTCTTCTTCTCCAACACGGAGTAGGAGGGGCGGTAGGCTTAGGAGCTTAAGTTCTACTCCTTCCAGGGTTCTTCTTCTTATTATTCTCCCCCCCATCTTCTAGGTCTAATATTACTTCGTCTTCTTTGAGGGCTAGGGCTTCTAAATCTTCATCAAAAAGTAGAGAACACAATGAACCACTTCGTGAGCAGAGAGTCGATGAGATTGTTCCTATGGAGTTTTATTTTGCCAAGGATAATCATGCTATGAGTGAGCAGCTTTCTTCAATGTCATCACATGACAGTGGTGACCTTTATCCTACCCAAATAACAGAGGGTTTAGTGTCTCTTGTACGCAGGGATTGTCATTGGAAGCCTGATTTTCCTGTTATTGTTCCTAACGATAATCAAAGAATAACCTCTTACATGATTGGATATTATTATGTCTATAATTATCCCTTGACATTAGGATTCAAGACTCCCATCGACCAGGTTATCATTGAGTTTTATCGATTCTTCAAAGTTTGTTTGGGACAAGTCGGTCCTCTTGTTTGGCGAGTAGTCGTGTGCCTTAGGTATATGGCCAATTTAGCTTCCGTACCCTTTACTTTTCATATCTTATTCACCTCTATTCTCTGATGCTGTTCCGCCAAGGAGTGTTTACTCTCACGGCTAGGAGTAAAAGGGTGTTAGTTACTCCAGATGATGATAAGGATAGAGGGTGGTATGTCCGGTATGTTGCTGTCCCTACTGCAGGTTTAGTAGGTGAAGAAAATATCCCCTTCCTTGAGAAGTTGAACTTTGCACGTGAGTACAATTTTGCTCACTTTCTTTTTCTTTGCTTTTGGTAAACTATCAGTACCGTGACTATTTTTCTTTCTTTTTTAGCAACCATGGGAACTGTTGCGAATGTCTCCGATTTTTGTGATTGGGTAGAAAAGCTTTTTTTAATCGCTCCTTTAGAAGAACGTTTGTGGAAGTACGTCTCTTTGAGGTTTGGTTGGAAGGTGAAAACCCATGGTAAGTGAAATTTTTTTTACTTATTCCCTTTTTGAGCTTTATCTGATCCCTTTCATTTGGTAGGGTTTCCTGCTCGTGGAGTTTCTGCTGCGACTGTGTCCGCTTCAAGGTTGTCCTTGGCTAAATCCCAGGAGATCATTGTTGGTTCCTCCTTGTCGAAAAGAAAAGCAAGTGGGTCCAGGACCTTAGAGGAGGAAGAAGAACAGGAGGAGGGTTCGCTGGTCCATAGGTCACGTAGGAGGAGGGTGGTCTTTGACGATGAGTCTGCGCCCGTTTTTGATCCTCCCGTGCCTGAATCAGAACTTTCCGCTCCCGAAGATGCAACTCCCTATCCTGTTCTTGAGTCCATTGATCTCCTGTTCCAACAAGGTTTTGGTACCATTTTTGATGATGCCCCTCTTGCTGTTTTCTCACCTTCTGCTTCCATTGCTGTTTCTGCTCCCATTGTTGTTCCTGCTCCCATTGCTGTTTCTGCTCCCATTGCCATTTTTACTCCTCAGCCCAATCTGCCCGTAGCATGCCCCCGCTTCCGTGCCTTCTGCTGTTGAAGTAGGGTCTTCCAGCAGGGGGTGATGAAGCAAGTAAGAATAGAGATTCCTGCGGCGGGCAACCTCTTGAAAAAGTCGGGCCAAGATGATATATGGTTAAAGACATTGATAGTCCCAACTGAGAAGTCTAAGCTAGAAAGCTACAACTCCTAGACTTGGATGAACGAGATTGTGCACTCGTACTTAAAGGTAAAACTTACTTTTCCTTCATATGTATTTATATATTCTTACCGTATCTAATTTATTTCTTTATGTGGATCAACCTTATAGGCACATAGTTAATGAAGAGAATCGTTCAAGTGGAGCAATCAGCAAATGACTTCCATACCGAGGCTGACAATTGGAAGGAGCAACACGAGAGTTTACAGCTTGACATGGAGGCAATAGAGGAGGAAAAGTGTACCTTGGAACAACAGGATAGGATTATTACAGCAGAACGAGCCATTGAGAAGGCGTCTTCAAACCAGGCGGGCAAGGACAGAAATATCTTGGAGTCTTCCTTTGCGGAGAAGCTTTCCCGTGCCATAGAAGAGATTAGGAGCCTGAAGGCATTGTTGGATCATAAGGAGGCATACTCTGGTGAACTTGTGCAAATTTTCACCCAAACCAAGGAGGACCTCCGTAACTCTTCTGATAAAGTCCAGTTCTTGGAAATATCCCTTGCTCCTTTACAGGCTTCCCATGATGCTGCCGTGACTGAGAGAGATGAGATAAGAGCTAAAGCTGAACAATGGGAGAAAGACTACGAGGCTCTTGAAGACAAAGCAGTCGTCGATGTTAGCTGGGCTTATTCAAATGCCCATCTTGACACATTGACGGAAATGGGCCAAGAGTGTTTTGACTTGGAAGTCGAAATTTCTAAACCCAGAGAGACGATTGAGAAGTCTTAACAAAGTTAGAATTTATATTCACCTGAAGCTAAGGTCCCTGCTGCTCGTGTCTCTCCATCTCAAGCTGCTCCTCCTGCCAGAGAAGACAACCTCGCATCTAGTGAAAGAGTTTAAGGAACTTGGTTCTTTTTTTTTATTTGCAACAATTGGTGGTTACCCCCGGTCCCATTGGGGGTAAAGGTTTATCCTTTGTAAGTCCCCAACTGATAACTTAGGGGCAACCTATGTACAAACAGTTCCGTCTTAGACTAACTTAATACTTAGTTTTTTGCCGTAATATATCAATATCAATATTAGCATGACTTTTGATTTCTTTGAGTTTTTGTTTCACCCTTAAGTATTTGCATGCTTTCTTTTTGAGGTTTTTGGTTTACCTCTTAGTTTTTGACTTTGCATTAAAAATGCTTAGATGTTTCGTACCTTTTCCGTAATAGGCACGATTTATAAAAGAGGGACCTTTTTTGATCGACACTTAATGAAAAAGACGTCTCAACTTCATAATGGTGTAAATGTAGAAAAGAGAGACAGGAATTTCACATGTATTTCTTGACAATGTTTTGAAGAAAGTCTTTGTATTATTTCGAACTTTCGTAACATTTTACATGTGTTTGTGTATCGTCCATAACTCTTTTGTAACTATTTTTCTTACAACAGATTTGGTATGAACTTGTACTCCTGACTGTTTTTCTTTTGCAACAGTTTTTTCGAATTAATACAAGGGTATAACTGTTTTCATTTATAACAGTTTTTGAATAAATACAAGGGTATGAATTTTTACCCATAACTGTTTTTGTTTATAACAATTTTTGAATAACTACAAGGATAATGCTTTTTCATCCGTAACTATTTTCATTTACAATAATTTTTTGAATAAGTACAAGGATGTGCTTTTTTACCCGTAACTAATATTCTACCTTTAACCTGAACATTCGCTTATATTTACGAATATGTTTTTTGATGGTTTCTGAATCAGGCTTTGTGTTTTTGTCTTTGGTTTTACTCATAGTACTTGACTTGTTGGGAAGATGGATCTTCAGGCTTGAGCTTTGACTTTTTGATAGTCTTCTTTGCTTCTTCTTTGCCTTCCATACTGTATAGTCCCCTAAGTGTTTGAGCTTTGAAGAATGAAATCTCGAGCACTTGATTATTCCTTCCTTATGGTCCTTTTCCTGAAAAGGAAAAACATACGGGACTCAAAGGAATATAGTTTTTAGATGATGACTCCTTAACCCTTAAAAACGTGCATCAGAAAGTTGTAATCGTAGACCGGGAATTCAGTTACTTCCTCTTGTCTATGCAGGTCTAATATCATCATCTGGTGATGGGTTAGCTTTTTTCCTATCATCTAAAAAGTTTAGTACAATTTTATCTGTAAAAAAAGTAAAATCGATCGTAATGATACCTGACCGGGGGTATTCCTTTTACTCAGAAGTAATACTTCTTCAAATGAACAACATTCCAACTGGTTGGTAAGATTCTTCCGTCCATAGTTTCCAGCTCATAAGCGCCTTTTCCAGCAATGCCACAGACTTTGTAAGGTCCTTCCCAATTTGGATTCCGCTTTCCTGCACCAACTTCCTTTGTCGATTGGAATACTTTTTTAAGAATGAAGTCCCCAATTTTGAAATATCTGAGGTGACCTTTTCTGTTGTAATATCGCTCTATAATTTGTTTTTGGGCTGCCATACGTATTAGTGCAGCTGCTCTCCTTTGCTCGAGCAAATCCATATTTGTCCTCAACTCGTCGTTGTTTGTTTCTTCCGTTGCTATTCTGAACCTCGTGCTTGGTTCACCGATTTCCACCAGTATTAAAGCTTCTGAACCATAAATAAGCGTGAATGGAGTTTCTCCCGTGGCTGTTTTTGCAGTAGTTCTGTAAGGCCATAATACTGCCGGTAGCTCGTCTGTCCAGTTTCCCTTGGGTTTTTCCAACCATTTTTTTAAGTTGTTGACGATGACTTTTTTTGTCGACTCGGCTTGCCCATTAGCCACGGGGTGATATGGTGATGAAGTGATTCGCTTGATTTGCCAGCTTTCGAAGAATTCTGTGATTTGTGAGCCTATGAATTGCGGGCCATTGCCACATACGATCTCTTTTGATATTCTGAAGCGGCATATTATGTGTCGCCATATGAAGCTTTTCATTTCTTTTTCTTGCACCTGTTTAAAAGCATCTGCTTCCACCTATTTTTTGAAATAATCAGTTAATACGAGTAAGAATCCTTTAGCTGCGGAAAGAGGTTCCACTATATCCATGCCCCATTTCATGAATGGCCATGGTGACACCACTGGGTGGAGTAAATCTGCTGGTCGATGCATATTGTTAGCATATCATTGACATTTGTCGCATTTAGCTACGAAATTCTCAGCCTCTTCTTCCATTTTAGGCCAATAGTACCTTGCTCTCATTAGGGTTTTGACTAAGGATCTCGCTCCTCCGTGGTTCCCGCAGTGTCCCTCGTGTACTTCCTTCATCACGTAATTCGTTTGGTTGGGTCCAAGGCACTTTGCTAGGGGCCTCCAAACATTTTGTGGTATAAAGTATCACGAACTAGGCAGTACCATACAGCTTTCCGGCGAAGTGCTTGAGCTGCTTTTTTTTATCTTCTTGTACGGTACCATTCTGCAAAAAGTTTACAATTTCGTTTCTCCAATCCCAGGTTCAATTGTTAAATGTTACCTCATTATTGTCCTGGTCGATTGCTGAATGGAATAAGTGTATCACAATTTCATTGTCTTTATTTGTTACGTCAGTAACTGCTGTGAGGTTAGCCAATGCATCCGCTTCTATATTTTCCTCCCTAGGTATTTGCATAACTTTCCATGATTGGAATTGCCTTGGTAGGTCTCGTTCCTTTTCCAGATATTGTTGTACCCGAGCCTCTCTAGCGGTATAAGTCGTTTGCATTTGGTTTACCTCTCGTTGGGAGTCACTTTTGATCATGATCTGCTTAATTGAGAGTTCTCGTGCCAGTTCAAGCCTTGCAATGAAAACTTCATACTCTGCTTCATTGTTAGTTATGGGATAACATTTAATGGCTTATCGTATGTTTTCACCCATAGGTGATATTAAAACAATTTCCAAGCCGGCTCCTTTTACGTTAGAAGAGCCATAAGTAAATAGGGTACATATTCCTGGATTAGCCCCGTTGAAGAGTTGTAACTCTTTTTCCACTTCAGGGATTATGCTAGTATTAAAATCAACGACGAAATAAGCTAAAATTTAAGACTTTATTGCAGTCCTAGGATGATATATTATGTCATGTTCGCTTAATTTTATTTCCCACTTAGCTAATCTCCCTGATAACTCTTGTTTATGCAAAATATTTATCAGTGGATATGAGGTCACAACAGTGATTGGGTGACATCGAAAATATGGTCTTAACTTTCTAGCTGCCATGATTAAAGCTAAGGCTAATTTTTCTAGATGAGGAAATCTAGTTTCAGCATCTAAAAAAGATTTGCTTACATAATAACTTGGAGATTGTTTACCTGTCTTCTCTTACCAGTACTGCACTTATGGTAATTTCTGCTATGGAAAGATAGACATAAATCCTCTCCCCTTCCTTTGGTTTAGATAGAAGCGAGGGTTTTCATAGATAGGCCTTCAGATCTTTGAGATCCTGTTGGAATTCTTCAGTCCATTCGAACTGATTCTACTTTTTTAGAGCTGAAAAGAATTTAAGACTCTTCTCCGAAGACCTGGAGATAAATCTTCCTAAGGCCGCAATTCTTCCTGTTAGTCTCTGAACTTATTTTTTCCTCGTAAGTATATCAGGTATTTCATCAATAACTTTAATTTGAGCAGGATTTACTTCTATACCTTTATTTGATACAAGGAAACCCAAAAACTTACCTGATTCAATGCCAAAGGCGCATTTTTCTGGATTTTATTTCATGTTATACCTGCGCAGGATTTAGAAGGTGATTGAAAGATGCTGGAAATGATCTTTCGCTTGTGTTGATTTCACCAGTATGTCATCAATGTATACTTCCATTGTTTTCCCCAGATATTCCTAGAACATCTTGGTCACTAACCTTTGATACGTGGCTCCAGCATTTTTCAGGCCAAAAGGCATGACTTTGTAACAATAAGTTACCTATTTGTAATAAAGGAAGTTTTTTCCTCGTCTGAGGGATCCATTTTTATCTTATTATAACCAAAATACGCATATAGAAAGCTTAACAAGTCATAACCTGCAGTGGTATCAATCATTTGATCTATGTGCGGTAATGGAAATGAGTCTTTAGGGCATGCTTTATTCAAATCTGTGTAGTCTAGGCATACTTTCCATTTACCATTCTTTTTGGGTACCACTACGATATTAGATAACCAATTAGGATATTTTACCTCACGTATTAAACCAATTTTAAAGAGTTTCTATAGTTCTTCATCAATCACTTGGTTCTTGAATGGTCCTTGCTTTCTTTTCTTTTGCTTGACAGGCGCGAATTATGGATCTTCATTTAGCTTATGAGTCATCACTTCTGGAGGTATACCTGTCATATTGGAATGTGACCAAGCGAAACAATCTGCATTAGCTTTTATATATTCAATTAACTTACCTCTTCTCGTGGGACTTAATCTCGTGCCTATATGAAATTTTTGCTCAGGCTCCTGCTCGAACAATGGGATAGCTTCGAGCTCCTCAGTAGTTGTTTTGATATGCTCATCTCCTTCTGGCTCCTGAAAAACATCAGGTCTTGAATCTATGTCCGTATGTTTTGATGTTTCCTCTGTGGTTATTTGGTTCACCTTCTTGTGGCTATCTTCGTCCGTACCTATTTGGGTGATTTGCTCCTCTTTTGATTCTTCCGCTACCTCTTTTTTGTTAGAGTGTACTACTGAATTTATATTCCTTGAGGTCTGCTAATTGCCTCAAATTTGATGAATTCCCCATTTGGTAGGGAATTTAATTACCTGATGTAAAGTAGATGGTATTGTTTCCATATCATGGATCCATGGTCTCCCCATGATTACATTGTAAGCCATATCGGTATCAATGACTTGGAATTTCATATTTTTGATTACTCCTGCTACATAGGTACTAAGCTCAATTTCTCCTTTTGTTATGACCGTAGAGTTGTCAAACCCAGATAAGGCTCACACTTTTGGAATTACTTGATCCTCCATTAGAATTTATTCCACAACTCTCAACAAAATGATATTGACTGAGCTACCTGGATCAATCAACACTCTTTTTACGTTAGTGTCATGTATAAGTAGGGATATTACCAGTGTGTCGTTATGAGGAAGTAGAAATCCGTTGACATCTGCATCGTCGAATGATATATTGTCTGCTTCCATGGCTTCACGAATCCGCTTCCCGTGTATAATTGTGAATTTTGTTGTTCTTTTGCAAACTACTCCGTTCACCTCTTCTCCTCTTCTCCTCCGTGTATCACATTCACTGTTCTCATTGGAGATGGTGGCGTTAGGGGCTCTTGCCTGTTCTTCATATATGCCTGTTTACCTTTTTCACTAAACAGTTCTGTTAGATAGACCTATCTTAATAATTGTTCTACCTCACCTTGCAATAATCTGCAATCTGATGTTTTGTGTCCATGATCGTTATGGAATTCGCACCAGAAGTCTGGATTCCTTCTGTTTGGATTCGATCTCATTTCTTTGGGCCATCAAACTTTATCACCATGTTTCTCAGTACTGTAATTAGTTCAGAAGTACTCACATTGAAGTTGTAGTCTCCAATTCTTGTATTACCTCTATTTCATTCATCTCGATCCTTTCTGGATCTTGATGAGGAAGAGCTCGTATCTCTATTTGACGGTCTATATTCTGACCATGTGTTTTCAAAATTGGAACGATTTTCTCGTCCCGAAGGTCCTATATATGGATCTTACATGTTCTTACCTGTTCTCCTTTCTGGTTCGGAGCATCTAAAACTAGTTCGATCTTCAGCTTTTGATTGAGCAATGGTGTCTTCTTCTATTCGTAGCTTGGTGCTGTACCTGTTATAGACATCGTTCCATTTCGTGGCTGGGAATTCTCTCAAGCTTTCCTTGAGTATTCTCGTTGCTTCTAAGCTTTTGTTATTTAAATTGCTTGCAAACGCCATTGCTGCCCAATTGTCAGGTACCCTTGCTAGAAACATTCTTTCTCGTCGAAACCTGTTTACAAACTAATGGAGCAACTCCACATCTCCTTGTTTTATTTTGAATATTTCTTCCTTTCTTTTTTCAACTTTTTGTGCACCGGAATGTGCTTTTATAAAAGAATCTGCAAGCTCAGCAAAAGAGTCAATAGAATTTTTGGGTAGAAGAGAATACCATGTTGGTGCTCCTTTGGTGAGTGTCTCTCCGAACTTCTTGACCAGTACTGATTCAATTTCTTGATTAGTCAGATTGTTGCATTTTACTCCTGTAGTAAAAGAAGTTACATGATCACGTGGATCGGTTGTCCCGTCGTACTTGGGAATATCAGGCATTATGAATTTCTTGGGAATAGGCAAGGGTGATGCACTTGGCTTCTAAGGTTGTGGAGAATATCTATCAATGTCAATGCCTTTGATAATAGGTGGTACTCCAGGAATTTGCTCGATTCGGTCGTTTTGTTCATTCACATGTTTCTGTAAAGTTAGTGATAAAGATTTTAATTCTGGACTACTGGAAATACCTGGTCTTGCTTCGAGGGACTCATCTGGAGTGCCTCTACTTCCTGAGTTTGCTAATCCAAATTGTGGATTTTCCACAGTTGCGGTGTTGTTAGGAGGAGGTGTAGGTGATGCAGCTGGTAGTCCCCTCATGAAAGCTTGTAAGGCTTGAGTCACATATTTACCAACCATTTGGTTTACAGGATCTTGTTCTCCTGTTTGTTCATTTCCATTGTGATTATTGTTTTGAGTCGTAGATCTCTCTAGGGATTGTTCCCTTGAGCCTCGTGGGGATCTTGAAGGTGATGAAACTGGAGTTCCAACCCTCTGTTGGTTGTTGTCGTTGGCGTTCAACATAATTCACAGAATGTTTTTTAAGAAAAATAGAGATTATCAGATTCTAGGTAACGGAACCAGTTTGTTTAATCAAATAATTAGATTCTCTGCCAAAGCTATTTTAAGAAGAACACGGGTTTCTGATAACCAAAAGAATACGCTAGTAATTGCAAATAGAAAGCAGTAAATATGCATAAAAAGAAAGTATATTTCAATAGTGGTTCAAACGTGTCCTTACAAGTTATATTTTACTCCCTTATATAGGGAATTTCTTAATATAATGTCTACTCTTTTCAGTGATTGAGCATTAATGACTAATAATGGCATTAATGTAACATAACAATGATTAATCGTAACTGTTGTGTGAAGATTATGTAACGCTTGGCTCATTGATTGAAGATATCCGAATCTTCCCTTTATTCTACCTTGATTCATTCCGACCATGTCTCTTCATCTCCTCAATTAGGTTGAGATTCCCGTATCTGATTACCTCGTGGGTATGCTGTTCCGTTCCTCTTTGTCTCATACCTTTTCAAAAAGTCTCGTCCAATTGTCATGTTTTCATTGCTTCACATGGATTGGCGAGTCATCATAATTATTACTCGTGTGAAGTTTATTTTTACCAATACAACTATCTCTATGATGTGTCTTGTGATGTATTTATTGATCATCGTAGCCTCCCAACACTTGTTCAAGCAGAAGGATCTCAATTTGAGGCAGCGAAGATGGTTGGAGCTGCTAAAGGACTATGATATTACCATTTTGTACCATCCAGAAAAGGCCAATGTGGTGGCCGATTCCTTGAGTAGAAAGGCAGTGAGTATGGGTAGTCTTGCATTCCTTCCTGTTAGTGAGAGACCCTTCGAAGTAATTTCGGAAAGAACAGGTTAAGACCATGCTACCTTCAGTGTAAGCAAGAAATTCAAACATTTCCATCTCGGCTTGAGAAAAGAGCTTCGATCATTTTCAGGTTGGCTCTCAAGAAAAGAGCTTCGATCATTTTCATGTCAACTCTCAAAAAAGGGCTTCGATCATTTTCATGTTAGCCCTCAAGGAAGAGTTTCGAACATTTTCATGTCAGCTCATAAGAAAGAGTTTTTCCGTTCATCATAATGACTCATAATCGAGGTTCTTTTGGGCCGTCGAAGAGTCAAATGAAAAGGAGAAAACTTTAAGTAAATCTTTAAGCAGTGAAAGATACAACCATACTAAAAGTCTCCTAAGAGCCTTAAAGCCAACGCAAAAGGCCTACGGGCCAATTCGAAACCTGAAGGGTCGGTGAGCTCGAGTCGTAACCTGGCTCGAGGACTAAGCCCGAAGTGGTTAACTGAAAGTCTCCTAAGATCCTTGAAGCCAACGCAAAAGGCCTACGGGCTAATTCGAAACCTGAAGGATCGGTGAGCTCAAGTCGTAACCTGGCTCAGGGATTGAGCCCGGAATGGTTAACTGAAAGCCGCCTAAGAGCCTTGAAGCCGACGCAAAAAAGCCCACGGGCTAATTAGAAACTCCAAGGACAGATGAGCTCGATCCACAGATCGGCTCAAAGAATGAGCCCTAGATGAACGACTGAAACTTCTAAGGGAAGACGCGCATAAAGCCTTCGGGCTAACCTCAATCTTAATAACACCCAAAGGATAAGCACATGAGGGTATGGGAAGCTGGAGCGAAAATCTGCGAAGATCGGTCTTGGATCATCACAAAATCCTAAACGATTGATCTAAGATCGACACAAAATCGTTTGACCAAGGCAAGAGTCTAAAGGAGCCAATCTCTGACCAATGACCCTCGCAGAAGAGGCAATAGACAAGAGGACATCTGTGCTCGGGCCCAACGCCTGCCTTAACTTAAAACAAATTCCTCGCGCAAAATGAACAAGAAAACTTAGGGCTACTCACATCCCCAAAGTTCAGGCAGATGACCGACTATAAAGCCCAGAGACTACCCAGGCCTGAGCAGGTCCTCATTCAAAAAATTATTAAGCCTCGAGGTTGTTCTTATCTTTCGAGTTTGAGCAAGTACCTTCTTGACCCTTTATGACTAAATTACTCTCCCACGAGCTGTCCTCAAAATTCCTAAGATGCCCAAAGTCGAGAAAATGTTTTTCACTCAAGGATTGCAAACATGCCGTCTCTGCTACAAAGAAGCCGAGGTACGATCCTCGCCTAACTAAAAGCAACGCCACCTCCGGCAAAGGATACAAAGTTTTGAAGAATGTAATATCGGTCATACTAAAGGTCCGATATTCGAGCCAATCATACACGCAAATATTTATGAACAGAAGACAGAGTAGAGTCCCGCATTTGGCCGAAGGAAAAACAAAGGGTTTCTTATATTAATATGAAATGTTTACAAAGTCCATAAGGGGATGTTTACACAACGACAAAGAAGCATAAAACAAAGGCCTAATCTACGGACAAAAGCCTATTCTACGGGCAAAAGTATATCCTCCAAGGGCATACCCCCGATGACCTCCTCGTAATGGATCTTGTTTCAGCCTTCTTAAGAGGCATTTTCGGGTTTCTCTCTTTTCGGAGCGGCAATGGGCGAACACCATGTTCCTCAGCCTCCTAGAAGCTTCCTCTTTCGACGGGCTCATCAGCACCACTATTGGGATGCCACTTCTTAAGACATTGAACCGGTGTGGGATGCAAACGCCGGTGGATATACCCTCCTCATCTCACGGAAGGCAAGAAAGGCGAAGTGCCACACCCGGTTGAAGTTAAGAGAGATGAGAAGAAGTATAGGTACTTTACATCTTTCGGCACGAAGAGCACTTGATGCCCTTCTCCCATCTTCTCGGACCGACAGTAGCAGTGACAACACCACCACCACCACCACCACCACCACCACCACCACCGACAACAACAACAACCCAATATAACCCTGATTAGTAGGGGGACTTCGGGAAGGAAGTCGTGGTCAGGTCCAAAGGGCCACCGCCAAAATACCATGCACACATAGGTTTGCACCATAAAGACGGAAAAACAGAGATGAATGAAAGAGATTTAAGTCTGTTGAAGAAAGGATGAATGGAGTTTGAAGCCAGGGAACCTCCTATTTATAGAAGGTCGGTAACCTTACCGAGTAAACAATCAATGCTTGTGGGGAAATCAACCGATGGCGCAATCATTACCTTTTTTAGAAACATGAAATGGTAGAAAAATCAATGTCCTAGGGAGACGATCCGACGGGACATTTCAAATTGCCTGATAGGCCCACGTCACGAGTATGAAATCATCACAAAGGGCCTGTGGGAGATTCGCATCCAGGCCGTTTCTTATCATTTCATTATAAGAAACGGGGGGACTATCTGTGTACGGCTAAAATTGGGAAGGTCATTTTTGCGTTCATTACGACATTCGACGGCTGTTCGCATAAGGTCACAAGTATGGTCCGGGGTACGATTTCGAAGCCCCATTTATTTTCGACCCAAGAAGATATGGGCCCAAGATCGGCACAGGGAACGACATGGAGATTGAGGCAGAAAGCTCTGTAGCAAAGTACGATTCCGTACTTGGGCATTAGCTAGTTGAATCAATAAAAATCTTTGTAATAAATGCTGATGTACTATGTTGGGACTCCTCCCTTATAAAAAGGAGACCCTTGTCATTTTGTAAACGCACAATATTGAATACAAGGCACAAGAATATTCTCTGCTTTAATATAAAAACATTCTTTATTTCTCCTTACTAATTCATTTACTCGCATTTATTGCTTTCCATTACTCGTTCTTCATTTATAGCTTATCATTGATCATAAATAGTGTTCCCCGAGGCCTATAAGTCTTTTATAGCTACAACGACCGTCCGACCCAGGCCTCGAACCTCGGTCTCAAGGACCCTTGAGGTCAACAATCGAGCCTTAAACTTAAGGCGTTCTGGTTTCCTTTTCTTCATCTTTCTAACTGCTTTCGCCCGGATCTGCCCTAACGTACTTAGCTATAATAGTTCAATAACTGGTATTAAGATAAATCACATATTTTTAGAACCACTTAACTAAATATAATTGTAATTATCATTTTCCTGATAAACAGTTTGGCGCCCACCGTGGGGGTAAAGATAATAGTGATTGTTTTAGTGCTAGTTCGTCGAAAAAATGCAAGTTATCTTTCACACTTTTTCTTGTCCAAGACCCTCTGATTTCAGATTAGAATGTCCATCTCAGCAAGCACGTACGAAAGTAGCAGCTTTGGGGGATTTGGAGGGACTGATGTAAGCATCCCGAATCCTTGTGTACCTCCACTAAACTCTGGCAACACAACGGAGCCAAACCCCGAGAGAACAAACTTAAGTAACGGTCGGTGCAACAACATCAATCCTCGCACCAACTGGAGCGCGCACCAAAAGGGCCAGCGAGGGGAGCGGGAAACCGCTGTTTGAAAGAACGGGGAAGCCAATCTCCAAATGATCTTTGAAGTGCTCCAGGCGCAACAAGCAGCGATTGCTCAGCTACAAAACCGTCGAAGAATTTCGGATGCGGCAGCACCAACAACAGCCCTCCAAATCTGGCCGGTATTGGAAATATTAGGGAATAAAGGACCTATGACTGGCCCTACCGTCGTGAGAATACTCAGAGACCTCGCCAGGAAAATAGAGTCAAGACTCCCAGAGAGAAAGTCGGAGTTGCGGGGAGAAAGGTATCAACCTTACATCAAAAATTGAAGGAGCGCCATGAAGGCCAACGAGCCTCGAGCCAATTTAAAAACGAACCGAAGAAGGGTAGAGGAAAAAGCTAGGTCCGGTAGGCACATGAAGCTAGCACGGGTACCTCAATCAACCCGATACAACTTCGGGGACGACGTTTAGCGCATCATATGAGCCATGAGTAAAATCAGAGACACCAAATGGCCAAAACCCGTATTATCAGATCCCTCACAAAGGGACCCTAACCTAATATGCAAGTTCCACGGTACTCACGGTCATCGAACCAAGGATTGCAGACACCTCCAGAAAGAAGCAACCCGGTTAGCTAGCAAAGGGTCTGCAAGGATTTGCCTGAGGTCGAATCGAGGTTCTTCCCTGGGGAAAAATAGTAGCTCAAAAAAGAGAATCAAGAAAGCTCCGGAACTCCTTATACATGATCGTTGGGGTAAACGACGTCCCGCATGGGCAAGTGATTAAGCGGGAAAAGGTATCAGCAGCGGCGATAGGACAGATTTAGAGCCACGCGCTCAAAGACATCCTTGTATTCAATGACGGGGATCACGAGACCCCGCCTCACCCGCATAATGATCCGTTGGTAATTTCCTTCCTCTTGAATAACATTCAAATTAAATGCGTTCTTGAGGATCCAAGTAGCTCGGCCAACGTAATCAGTACAGAAGTAGTGGAACAACTCGGGATACTCGGCCGAGTCATACTTACTTCGCTAACTCTCAACGGATTTAACATGGCCGACGAGACAACAAGAAGGGAGATCACCCTCCCAGTCAACATGTCCGGGACAATCCAGAACACTAAGTTCTATGTCATCAAAGGGGACATGAGGTACAACACACTGCTTGGAAGGCCATGGATACACAACATGAGGGTGGTACCATCAACTTTGCATCAAATGATGAAGTTTCCGACGGAGGACAGTATAAAACCCGTATACAGAGAGCAACATGCGGCCAGGGAGATGTTCGCTATTCACAATGATCCACAGGTGCCAGCGCCCTCCACCTCGAAGGAACCATAGGGGGAAATAACCTCTGAAGATGGCGGGGAAGACTTCCTCATCCCCCGTACTTTCCTCGCCCCCGAGGAATCAGACACAACTAAATCAACGGTCGAAGAGCTGGAACATGCAGTCCTGGTCGGACAACCTCCATATGGAAAGGTATACCTGGGAATGGGGTTAACCCCCAAATTCAGGTAAATTTCATTCAATTCCTTACAAATAATATCTTCTGTTTCGCTTGGTCCCATTTAGACATGACAGGGATTCCACCCGAAGTAACCACCCATCGACTGAGCGTCGACCCCAGATTCAAGCCAATGAAGCAGAAAGTGAGACCTCAATCCGAAGTAAAACATGCGTTCATCAAGGATGAGGTTACGAAACTCCTCAAAATAGGCTATATTAGGGAAGTAAACTACCCTGATTGGCTGGCTAATGTGATGGTAGTACCCAAGAAAGGGAATAAATTAAGAATGTGTGTAGATTATAAGGAATTGAATATGGCATGCCGCAAAGACTCATTTCCACTGCCCAACATCGGCCACCTGATCGATGCCACGGCCAGGCACAAGACACTTACCTTTCTCGACGCCTACTCGGGGTACAATCAGATTCAAATGAACCCCGAGGATAGGGAAAAGACTTCGTTCATCACGAAGTATGGGACGTACTGCTACAATGTCATGCCCTTCAGGCTAAAAAATGCTGGGGCCACATACCAACGGTTGGTCAATAAAATGTTCGAGTTCCAAATAAGCAAATCCATGGAAGTATATATTGACGACATGCTTCTTAAGTCTCTGCACGTAGAGGAACATCTATATCCTTAGAAGCTACAACATGAAACTCAATCCCGAGAAGTATGCCTTCGTAGTGCGGTCGGGGAAGTTCCTGGGTTTCTTGGTGTCAAACAGGGGAGTCGAGATCAATCCCGAAAAAATCAAAGCCATCGAAGAGATCACGATGTTTAACAGCGTGAAGGCCATACATCGGTTGACCGGGCGGATAGCGGCCTTGGGACGGTTCATATCGAGATTGTTAGATAAAAGCAATCATTTCTTCTCTCTGCTCAGAAAGAAAAACAACTTCGAATGGACCCCCGAATGCCAAAATACCTTGGAGGATTTGAAGCGGTATCTGTCGAGCCCACCTTTCCTGCACACTCCAAAGGAGGGCAAAACATTGTATCTATACTTGGCCGAATCAGAGGTAGCAGTAAATGGTGTGCTGGTTCGAGAGGAACAAGGTACGCAATTCCTTGTCTATTATGTGAGTCGGACCTTAGGCGATGCCAAAACTAGGTATCCTCTTCTTGAAAAATTAGCCCTTGCACTGATTAACGCATCTCAAAAATTAAAACCTTATTTTCAATGTCATCGCATCTGTGCCTTGACGATGTACCCCCTTCGAAACATATTGCATAAATCTGAGTTGTCAGGTCGATTGGCCAAGTGGGCCATCGAACTCGGAGGGTACGATATTGAATATCAGCCCCGAACGGCTATCAAATCCCAGATTTTGGCGTATTTCGTAGGCGACTTCGCGCCCGCCCTGGTGCCCGAAGTAGAGAAGGAATTATTATTGAAAATGGGCACATCTTCCGGGGTATGGACCCTGTTCACTGACGGTGCTTCCAACGTGAAAGGGTCCGGACTCGGCATTGTGCTAAAGCCTCCCATGGGCAACGTAATTAGACAATCCCTAAAAACTACAAAATTGGCTAAAAATGAAGCCGAGTAGGAGGCTGTGATTGCAGGTCTAGAGTTAGCCAAAAGCCTCGAAGCCGAGTGCATCGAGGCCAACTGTGATTCTTTCCTAGATTTTAACCAGGTGAATAGGATCTTCGAGGCCCGAGAAGATAGAATACAGAGGTACCTCGACAAGACTCTATTCACGCTGCATCACTTCAAGGAATGGACCTTAAACAATATACCACGAGAGCAGAATAGTGAGGCCGATGCCCTCAAAAATCTGGGGTCATCTGTCGAAGAGGATGATATACTCCTCTGAGCCGTGGTTTAGTTAACGAGATCGGTGATCGAAGATGGCCACGCCGAAATCAATTCCACCAGCCTGACCTGGGATTTGACAAACAAATACATAAACTATTTAAAGGACGGAAAGCTGCCTGCGGACCCGAAGCAATCAAGAGCCCTATGGACCAAGACGGCCAGGTTCTCGCTCGATGAGAACAACACCCTTTACAGGAGAACCTTCGACGGACCCCTGGCAGTGTGCCTGGGGCCGAGTGACACAGATTACGTGCTTCGGGAAATCCACGAGGGCACCTGTGGGGACCACTCCGACGCTGAATCCTTAGTCCGAAAGGTGATCAGGGCAGGTTATTACTGGGGCATTATGGAAAAATACGCTAGGGAGTTCTTCCGTAAGTACGACAAATGTCAAAGGTTTTCACCCATGATCCATTAACCCAGAGAACAACTGCATTCGATCCTGTCACCTTGGCCGTTCATGAAATGGGGGATAGATATCGTCAGACCGTTACCAACAACACCAGGTAAAGCCAGATTTATTTTGTTTATGACTGACTATTTCTCTAAATGGATGGAAGCACATGCTTTCGAGAAGATAAGATAAAAAGAAGTCATCAACTTCATATGGGACCACATCCTATGCCGGTTCGGGATCCCCTCTAAGATAACCTGTGATAACGGAAAGCAGTTCATAGGGGGTAAAGTAACAAAGTTCCTCAAGAACCACAACATAAGAAGGATCTCATCGACGCCCTACCATCCATGCGCCGACGGCCAGGTCGAATCCACAAACAAAACCATCATTAACAACCTAAATAAGAAGTTGGAAAGTGCAAAGGGTAGATGGAGAGAAATGTTGCCCAAAGTCCTGTGGGCATATCGAACCACTCCCAAGTCAAGCACGAGGGAGACGCCGTTCTCTATGGTGTATGGGTCCGAAGCTCTAATATCGGTCAAATTGAGGCAACCAAGTGCCAGGTTCCAGCATGCTATGAATGATTCAAACAATGAGGCCATGACTGTGGCCCTCGAATTTCTTGATGAGAAACGAGAGGCTTCACTGATCCGGATGGCTGCGCAAAAACAAAGGATCGAGAGATATTATAACAGGACAAAAAACCTCCGACACTTTGGATTCGGGTATTTAGTCCTAAGAAAGGTCACTTTGAACACTCAAAACCCTAATGAGGGGAAGCTAGGATCGAGCTGGGAAGGACCGTACCGTGTCCTGAGGGTGATCGACAAAGAATCATACAAGCTCGGCACCTTGGAAGGTGAGAAACTCCCAAGCAATTGGAACATATTAATGCTCAAACGATACTACTGCTAAGGTAATCTTATGACCCCGTCTCTTTTCTCTTACCCAAAAGCTAATCTCCCGCAGGCATCCGGCGGAAGACTCCAGAACATCCGCCAGTCCCAAAGGGCCCCTGGATCGACGGACACGTTGCACTCTTTTCCTTCGATCGATTTTTGCTCCCGAAAAAAAGGGTTTTTACCGACAAGGTTTAATGAGGCAACATTTATGCGTCCGTCAGAAAAAACTTATACAAGTATTTGAGGCTTCTCTCTAAGAAATCTTGACCACTGGAAGACACTACCCCGGNGGGGGGGGGGGGGGGGGGGGGATTCCCCTGCAAAACAATTCAAAGTAAGCCGAAGAGGGTTTTTTGCAAGAAAATAATGTAGCGGGTCAAACGGTCGAATGAACCGTGCCCGCATAGGGGGATCGAGCCCACGATAGACAAAATGTATATGATTGTATCAAATAATGAAAGGAATGTCTTATCACCAAAACATTTTGCAAATTCAAAAAATGGTTATCATTAATGTTTCAAGATCCGAGGTCGTAAGATCCCAAGAGGGTAACCTCAGATGTGTTTAAAACTGTATGTCCTACGGGCATGTCAGAAACCGCAAGGCCCCCAAGTGGGTGCATTCAAATAACATGATACGGTCCCGACTTCAAATCCAAGGCTATATAATCGAACTTGTAAGACCCCTAAAAAGGCATACCCTCGGATATAGACGCCGAGGATACGATACTCGGAACTAAGTCTTTTGCCAAACAAGGTGACTCCAGTTGATGGGCTCCGACCCAAAAACAACAAGCGATTGGGACGCCCAACTATCGCCTTAAAATCAAATACTTCGAAGTTATTTCGGAAAGAACCGGTTAAGACCATGCTACCTTTAGTTTAAGCAAGAGCTTCGAACATTTTCATGTCGGCTCGAGAAAAGAGCTTCAATCATTTTCATGTCGGCTCTCAAGAAAAGAGTTTTGATCATTTTCATGTCAGCTCTCATAAAAGGGCTTCGATCATTTTCATGTCAGCCCTCAAGGAAGAGTTTCGAACATTTTGATGTCGGCTCATAAGAAAGAGTTTTTTCCGTTCATCATAACGACTCATAAAAAAGGTTCTTTTAGGCCGTCGAAGAGTAAGATGAACATAAGAAAACTTTAAGTAAATCTTCAAGACGTGAAAAATATAGCCATACTAAAAGTCGCCTAAGAGACTTGAAGCCAGCGCAAAAGGCCCATGGGCAAATTCGAAACCTGAATGGTCGGTGAGCTCGAGTCGTAACCCGGTTCGGGGGCTGAGCACGAAGTGGTTAACTGAAAGTCTCCTAAGAGCCTTGAAGCCGGCGCAAAAAGGCCCACGGACTAATTAGAAACTCCAAGGAAGGATGAGATCGAGCCACAGATCGGCTCAAAGAATGAGCCCTAGATGAACGACGGGAAACTTCTAAGGGCAGACGTGCATAAAGCCTTCGGGCTAACCTCATGCTTAATATCACCCAAAGGGTCAGCACATGAGGGTATGGGAAGCCGGAGCGGAAATCTGAAAAGGCCGGTGTTGATCCACACAAAATCGTCTATCCAAGGCAAGAGTCTAAAACAGCCAATCTCGGACCAATGACCCTCGTAGAAGAGGCAATAGATAAGAGCATATCTATGCCTGGGCCCAACACCTGCCTTAACTTAAAACAAGTTCCTCGCGCAAAATGAACAAGCAAACTTAGGGCTACTCACATCCCCGAAGTTCGGGAAGATGACCGGCTATAAAGCCCAGAGACTACCCAGGCCTAAGCAAGCCCTCATTCAAAAAGTTATTAAGCCTCGGGGCTGTTCTTCTTTATAATTTGAACTAGTACCGTCTCGATCCTTTATGACTAAATTACTCTCCCACGAGCTGTCCTCAAAATTCCCGAGATGCCCAAAGTCGAGAAAAAGTTTTTCACTCAAGGATTGCCAACATGTCATCTCTGCTACAAAGAAGCCGAGGTCCGATCCTCGCCTAACTAAAAGCTACGCCAGCTCCGGCAAAGGATACAAAGTTTTGAAGAACGTAATATCGGTCATACTAAAGGTCCAATATTCGAGCCAATCATACACGTAGATTTTTATGAACAGAAGACAGAGCGGAATCTCGCATCAGGTCGAAGGAAAATGGTTTCTTATATTAATATGAAATGTTTACAAAGTCCATAAGGGGATTTTTACACAGCGACAAAGAAACATAAACCAAAAGCCTAATATACGGACAAAAGTCTATCCTCTAGGGGCATACCCTGGAGGACCTCCTCGTAATGGATCTTGTTTCAGCATTTTTAAATGGCATTATCGGGTTTCTCCATTTTCGGAGCGGAAATGGGCGGACAACATGTTCCTCCGCCTCCTAGAAGCTTCCTTTTACAATGGGCTCATCAACACCACTATTGGGAAGCCACTTCTTAAGACATTGAACCGGTATGGGATGCAAACTCCAATGGATATTGCCTTCTCATGTCATGGAAGGCAAGAAGGGTAAAGTGCCACACCTTGTTGAAGTTAAGATAGACGAGAAGCAGTATAGGTACTTTACACCTTTCAGCACGAAGAGGACTCGATACCCTTCTCTCATCTTCTTGGACCGACAGTAGCAGTGACAACAAAAACAACAACAACAACCCAATATAACCCCGATTAGTAGGGGAGGACTTCGGGGAGGAAGTCGTGGTCAGGTGCAAAGGGCCACCGCCAAAAAACCATGCAGACATAAATGTGCATCGTAAAGACGGAAAAACAGAGATGAATGAAAGAGATTTAAGTCTGTTGAAGAAAGGATGAATGGAGTTTGAAGCCAGGGAACCTCCTATTTATAGAAGGTCGGTACCCTTACTGAGTAAGCAATCAATGATTGTGGGGAAATCAACCGATGGCGCAATCATTACCTTTTTTGGAAACATGAAATGGTAGAAAAATCAATGTCCTAGGGAGACGATCCGACCGGACGTTTCGAATTGCCTCATAGCCTCACGTCACGAGTATGAAATCATCACAAAGGGCCTGTGGGAGATTCGCATCGAGGCCGTTTCTTATCATTTCATTATAAGAAACGGGGGGACTATCTGTGTACGGCTAAAATTGGGAAGGTCATTTTTGTGTTCATTACGATATTCGACGGCTGTTCTCATAAGGTCACAAGTATGGTCCGGGGTACGATTTTGAAGCCCCATTTATTTTCGACCCAAGAAGATATGGGCCCGAGATCGGCATAGGGAACGACACGGAAACTGAGGCAGAAAGCTTTGTGGCAAATTACGATTCCGTACTTGGGCATTAGCTAGTCGAATCAATAAAAATATTTGTAATAAATGCTGATGTACTATGTTGGGACTCCCCCTTTTATAAAAAGGGGACTCTTGTCGTTTTGTAAACACACAATATTGAACACAAGGCACAAGAATATTTTCTGCTTTAATATAAAAACATTCTCTGTTTCTCCGTACTAGCTCATTTACTCGCATTTATTGCTTTCCATTACTCGTTCTTCATTTATAGCTTATCATTGATCATAAATAGTGTGCCCCGAGGCCTATAAGTCTGTTATAGCTACAACGACTGTCCGACCCAAGCCTTGAACCTTGGTCTCAAGGACCCTCGAGGTCAACAATCGATCCTTAAACTTAAGGAGTTCTGGTTTGATTTTCTTCCGCTTTCTAACTGCTTTCGCCTGGATTTGTCCTAACGTACTTAGCTATAATAGTGCAATAACTGGTACTAAGATAAATCACATATTTTTAGAACCACTTAACTAAATATAATTGTAATTACCATTTTCCCGATAAATAATGGCTTGTGTGGTTTCTCGATCTTCCCTCTTTGATCGCATCAGAGAGCGCCAGTATGATGATCCTCACTTGCTTGTCCTCAAGGAGGGTGTCCATCACGGTGATGCCAGAGATGTGACTATCGATGATGATGGGGTATTGAGGATGTAGGACAGGATATGTATGCCCAATGTAGATGGGCTACGAGAGTTTATTCTTGAGGAGGCGCACAACTCGCGATATTTCATTCATCCGGGTACCGTGTAGATGTATGAATATTTGAGATAGCACTAGTGGTGGAGGAGAATGAAGAAATATATAGTTGGGTTTGTGGCTCGGTGTCTCAGTTGTCAGCAGGTCATGTAAGAGCATCAAAGACCTGGTGGTCTGCCTCAAAGGTTAGAGATCCCGGAGTGGAAGTGGGAGTGGATCAAAATGGATTTCATACTTGGGCTCCCATAGACTTCGAGGAAGTTCGACGCTATTTGGGTGATTATGGATCGCCTGACCAAGTCCGCGCACTTCATTCCAATTTGTACTACTTATTCTTCAGAGCAGTTGGCTGAGATTTACATCCAAGAGATTGTCCGCCTTCATGGGGTGCTAGTTTCCATCATTTCAGATAGAGGCACAAAATTTACATCGTAGTTTTGGAGAGTCGTGCAGCGAAATTTGGGTACTCAAGCTGATTTTAGAACAACATTTCACCCTCAGATACACGAACAGTCTGAGCGCACTATCTAGATATTAAAGGACATGTTACGTGCTTGTGTCATTGATTTTGGTGGTTTATGAGACTAGTTTCTGCCGCTCGCAGAGTTTTCTTACAATAACATTTATCAGTCGAGTATTCAGATGGCTCCGTATCAGGCTTTATATGGGAGGCGGTGTAGATCCAGTGGTGTGCTTCGAGCTGGGTGAGGCTAGGCTCTTGGGTGACCTAATACCACACTTCCTAGGAAAGCCAATGTTAGAACTTAATTAACCATTTTCTCTTAAAAGTTTAGTTAAACACAATAGAACAATTTAAAATAAAAATAATCTAATACTTTCCAATAATTGACTTCACGAATAGTATTAAAAATAATAAAACGAACCACGAACTAATACTAAATGTATAACTACCCAGGGTGTGGTGTCACAATTCACGAACTACTAAAGAATACTACAAATAATTGGGCTGAAAAAATATATCTCTTTTTTGAATGAAATAAAACAGTATATACATAATAAAGGGAAGACTCCAGGAATCTACAGACGCCCGCAGATCTACCTCGTGTCTCCGTGCGAATAATGTAAGCTAATAATTTCACCTAGATCTGGTCGGTACCTAGATCTGCACAAGAAATGCAGAGTGTAGTATCAGTACAACCGGCCCCATGTACTAAGTATGTGCCGAGCCTAACCTCGACGAAGTAGTGACGAGGCTACGACGGGGCATTTATAATATAACTTGTGAAAAATATATAATAAAGAAAGAAGGAAATTCTAAACTAAACAAAACAATGATCTGTAGCAATAAATAAAATAACTCAGCCACCTTTTCCAGGTCTCAGCTATAACCAAATCTCACATAAGTTTCCAAATTTTCCAAATTTCACTTTAAAATAACCGTAAGTGCGTAATATGAAAAACATTTAAGTAAAAAAGTAAGTTTTAAAATCTTTGTGTTTAAAAATCAGTAACACATAAATGTCCTCCCTTATTTCTCCTTGTTGCGGCGCGCAACCCGCTCCCATCAGTCCACCCTTATTGCTCCTCTCTATATATATCACCCTTATTTCTCATGTTGCAGCGTGTAACCCGATCCCACCTATCTACCCTTATCACTCCTTGATTCGGCGTGCAACCCGCTCCCACCAGACATATCGTATCACTTTATTTGAAATTTTTTTTACAATTCAGGTCAAAGCCTTTCACAATATTTTTGTCTCAGCAATTGTAAACAGAAATCTATACTACTCATAAACTTCATCCATTATCATTTCACAATGAATCCAACCGGAATATATATACATCGTTAAAACACTGTCATATAGCTCAATCTTTATGTACCACAATGAAACCAAGGGAACAACTAACACTTCCAAAATACTTGAAACAATACTTAACACAAGTTGACGAAACCAAGTGGACATGTAGGCATCAATGATCATAAATCAACTAATCTAGGGATCAAAAATTAGAAACAGGGAAGGGATCATGTTCAACATATAATTTGGTGGTGCATAGATACTCATTACCTGACCTATACACCACACATGCAAATTCAGATAACATTTAAGTTGGGAATTCCTATTCCCTCAAGTCAAGGTTAAACCAAGCATTTACCTCAATTTCACAAGCAAATCACTACTCTAGCACAACTTTCCCTTTAGAATTTGCCTCTAACCCGCTCGAATCTAATCACAATTGGTTCAATATCATAAATTATTGCTTAAAGAAATTAAATTTAATGAAAAACTGTAGTTTTCCTATGTTTTCTTATCAAAATACAAAAATAGACCCCGGGTCCGCTAGGTCTAAACTCGAGGTTCAGACCAAAATCAATTTACCCATTCTCCCCGAGCCCGGATATACAATTGGTTTTGGAATCCGACCTTAATTCGAGGTCTAAATCCCCAAATCTTGAAATTCCTAAATTCTACCCAGAAATACTAATTTTTTTCATGAAAACTATAGATTCTAGGTTGCAATCTTGTTAAAAGTTATTAAGGATTGAAAGGAATTAATTTGGAATCACTTACCTATGATTTGGAGAAGTTTGAGTCTTTGGAAAATCGTCTATGGAGGTTTAGGGTTTGAAAGAATTGAAAAATGGGTGAAAATCCCGTATTAAATCCCACTTTATAGGCTGCAGTTATCGCATTTGCGGTCAGGGGTTCGCAATTGCGAACCCTTAAAATTCCTGATGCCTTCGCATTTGCAACCTAAATGTCGCATTTGCGACTTCTGGGCCCTTCGCAAAATCGAAGGGTGGTTCACATTTGCGAACATGGGCTTCCCAAGATGATTTCGAATTTGCTACCAAAAGTGTCACATTTCCCAAGTCTGCCTGCTTTGTAATTGCGAATCCTGATCTCGCAAATGCGAGATCAGCGACCTGTGCAAGACACCAGACATAAGCTGTGATTTTTTTTCTAATTATAACCACTCTGTAGCCTACTCGGAGCTCACCCAATCCCTCGGGGCTCCAAACCAAACATGCACGCAAGTCTAAAAATATCATACGGACTTGCTCGTGCGATCAAATCATCAAAATAACACCAAAAACTACAAATTTAACCTCAACACTCATGATTTTCTCAAGAACACTTCAAATTCACTATTTATTGATCGGACGTTCGAATCATGTCAAATCAACTCCGATCCTCACCAAATTTCACAGATAAGACTTAAATATCATAACAAACTTGTACCGGGCTCCAGAACGAAAATATGGGCTAGATACCAACGATTTCAAACATTATTTCATTTCTTTATTTCCTGTAAAAACCAGCATAACAATTTTCTTCAAAAATTGTTCTCTATGGCTAGGGACCTTGGAATTAAATTCTGAGCATACGACCAAGTACTGCAAACCTCCCGGGATCGTAGGAACACCAATCCGGGCCCGTTTATTCAAAATGTTGACCAATGTCAACTAAAACCAGATTTTAAATTCTCAAAATTATTATTTCCTCATATTTTCATATCAAAGCTTTCCGATTTCATGATCGGACTGCGCATGCAAATCGAGGTAAATAAATTTTTATCTTTTTAAGTCTATTCGGCCGGGAATGGAATGCTAATTCATGAAATGACCCTTTGGGTCATCACAATCTCCCCCTCTTTGACAAATGTTCGTCCTCGAACGAACATGGAAACTTACTTGGACTGGTAAACAAATGGGGATATCTACTCTGTGTGTCCGACTCGGACTCCCAAGTAGTTGCCTCAACAGGCTGACCTCTTTACTACACTCGAACTAAAAAGGTAACTCCTTTATATTTGGAAAAATCATAATGAGGAAATGCTACCCAACTATTGGAAATTATTGGGTAGTCATTTAGAAATCATCGATCGAGGCTCGTTCTGTGTGGAAGAAGGTAAAAAAGAGTCCACTCCAAGGGAGAAAATGAGATTTACTTGAGGAATCAAGAATTGAACATCCGTCAACCGACTCCATGAGTATTTTGTGATGCCAAGAAAAAAGAGTATTTAGAGTCAACCGGTGTAATTGAAAATATGGTTGACATCGAATCTAGTTCGGGGAAAATAGAGGATGTCAAAATCTTGAAAGAATTGGAATTTGGAGGGTTGACGTCAACTTCCAAGCATTTTTCAACATCGAACTTGTGTGGTGATATGAAAATTGAACTACATGAGTCAAGGAGGTATTGCAAGGAGGAAAGGCAAAAGTCATACCATTAACAATTTAAAAGAACAACAAGGAAAAATGACATCTGTCACATGAAGCCAAGAAGTGAAAAAATGAAGAAATTAGAGTTTAGCTTTATCATCAACCTATCACTCTTACCGCTCGCGGTCACAAGCTTGATTCCAAGTTAGGTGCCCAATACCTATCACCCAAGTGGAGAGAAAAATGGTAAAGTTTATTTACGTCATGCCATGTTGTTAAATGTGGCACTTGGTGGAGGCAATCCATTATTTTTCAAAATATTTAGTCGTTCTTGAAAATTTTCCTTTCTTAGAATAGCTTAGCATATTGCTTTTGGCTAATCTGCCAAGTTTTAGAATACTTGGAGTTGATTGGAGTAGGTCGGGGTGACTGGAGAGCAAAAACCAGTAGTTTCAAAAAATGTGATTTCAAGTTCGTATTTGCGAAGGCTGGCCATCGCAAAATCGAAGAAAAAGTCGCATTTGCGACCGCTGAAGGAATTCTGGGAGTTCGTAATTGCAAACAGGGTGTCGCAATTGCGACATCAGAGGGGAGGGGAGAGGGGAGGGGGGAGGGTTAAACAGACAATTGGTTTCCTATTAAAACAAAGGTTACAAAGTTTGGGTCGATTCAAAAGACACTCAACCCTCATCTTCCTCACTCTCCCAACTTCCAAGTTCCACCATTTTCACTCCTAGTTCCTTCATTTATTATCTATAAAACCTAGGGCTTGAAATAAGTTCTCATTTTCTGTGCATAAATTGTTTGAATAACACCAAATTCATGTTGTCATTTTTGGGTGAGGTTGGTTGAGAGTGTGAGTCCAATACTATGCTAGAAATTTGGGGAAATCTTAGTACCCATGTTCTTATTAAGAATAGGAGTGAAATTGTTTTTGTGCTTAATATGAAGTCCTTGGCCAAATCATTGAAATTTCTTTGTAATTCGCGGTTTTTTGTGATGTTTATTGCATACTTGAGAGTCTAAAAACTGATTGGAGTGTTTAAGGAGTGATTTCATGGAAGAAATTTCCAAGTCTAAAGACTGTTCTAGGGCTGGGGATGAAGGTTCGCATTTGCGAAGGGGGGTATTGCAAATGCAAAACTGGCAGATTCTGATGACTTCGCATTTGCGACTTCTGTGAAAATCCAGTGTCTTCGCAATTGCTAAGAAAAATGTCGCAATTGCGACATTAGAGAGCAGACACCTGCAGAATTGAATAATCTGAAAATTTTTTCTAAGTATGGTTTCAACTGTCCAATCATTCCTTTGGCATTTAAGATTCATTTTGTAACATATTTCATAGCCATACCCCATTTTCACTCCAATGTTTTGTTTGCAGGTACATATACTGAAAATGAGCACTAACTCCGATGAATCCTTCCAAGACAGTCATTTGGATATTGAGGATAATTATGATCAGTACCGATTCTTGTCACGCGAGTGCCAGGAACAATATGATGCCAAGTTAATATCGAAGAAGTTGCTCTCAGAAAGTGGGATAGTGCTGGATAAGGTCGAGGAACGTCTTCCGGAGTTCTACCAGAGACATGTAGCTATGGGCTGGATCTGCTTCACCCCTCAGCCTTGCAGAGAAAATGAGCAATGAGTGAGGGAGTTCTATGCAAATCTCCCGACCATCAATTTGAGAAAGCCAAAGATGAGGATTCGCGGCAAAATGGTTCATTTCGAAGCAGAAGCTGTGAAAAACATCTATCACCTCCCTGACCATGATATGGATCCCTTCCGTGAAAAAGATCGTCTTCCAGGGGTTTGGTTGGTCTCCCAATTATGCCCGGGTGTGGATGTTTCTTGGGAAGTGGATAAGAAAGGAATCACATCCAAGGAGTTCACTACTGAAGCTAAGATATGGCTGGCCATCTTATGCAGTCGCGTCTCTCCGGTGCCGAATAAATGGAATGCACCTATACTGAAAGCCCTGATGGTAGAATGTATTCTGGATGGTACTATACTCAATGTTGGTGAGATATTCATCAATTAACTGAAGGAGTATCGGCGTCTAAATGGTACATCATTGATATTCCCATCCCTTATCACTGAGCTTTGCCAACTTGCGGAGGTTGAGGAGGCTCCGGGGGACAACTGGGTAGAGCCGAGAAAGCCTATCAACCCTTTGAAGAAGAGAGGAGAGGGAGGAGCCGTCAAGAGAAATAAGAGGAAATTGGGATTGCCTCCTCAGACCGAGGAAGTTAGTCAGCCTTCATCATCCACATGAGGACCATTTGCTATGCTTTCCGAGGAAATTCGGTAGATTCGTGAGCTAGTATCTCAGCTTCCACAGGGACCTGGGAAAACATCTGAGAGAATCTCTACGTATGTTTCAAAGAAGGACTTCCAAAAGTTCCTTGATGATCAGAAAAAGTAGGGGACCCACTTGAAGCAGATGTAGAAGGCATGCACTGATTTGGCCACGACACATGGTGGTTTGAGCTCTTCTCATGCCAAACTGGAAAATGCACATGACAGGATGAAGAAAAGGGAGAAGAAGAGAGATAAGTTCTTCAATCTCACGTGGAAGGGTGTGGCGGGGGGGGGGGGGGGGGGGGGGGGGGGGTTTAAAGTTCTAAAGCCTCAAGATCCACTACCATAGATCGAGCCGGAAGAAGATGATGATGTCCCAATCCATCGGTCTGAGGAGGAAGGAGGAGAAAATGCGACGGAGTTCGACAGTGAGGAGAGTAGTTGATGCAGTATTCAGGGAGAACCTTCCACCAATTTTACTTTATCTTGATTAGTTGCATTGTAAGACATTCGAGTTGGGGGGGGGGGGCTTCTTGAATAACTGTGAATGGAATGTTGGTTTGTTTTCATTTGGATTGGTATTTGTTTTTATGTTCTTGTGACAATTTAGTTTGCTTTCGTTTTTAGGTGAATTGGTATTCTATTTTTGTTTTTCATGTGACATTACTTTGTTTTCATGTGGATTGTTATGTTATATGTATATTGTATGTTTTTATTTTGGTGATGATATCCTTGGTTGAACCGGGAAATCTTTTGGAACCATTTGTTTCGAATCTTCCCGATGATGGATATCTTGGCGACTTTCTTTAGGGAATTAGTCTTGTAGTGTAGATATAATTTTGTCAATTCAGAAAGAAATAGTGGTTTAAGTTGGGGTGGTGTCCATTGGCCAAATTTGTGGCTTGCTTGGTACCATCATGATTTAAACCCCGACATATGAATTCTTGATTTTGATTATTTTTTGAAAAAGAAATGGTTGAAGTAAGGATTATTTTTACACAATAATCTTTATGAATTCTTGATTTTTTCTCTTATATTCACAAAATAGTTTCTCAGGCTATATGTGATCTCCTTGAGATTCACTGGTTTCAATCGGGTCTTGGGTTATTATTCCACTGGGTTTTCATGTGCCATGTATGGTGAGATTTATTGGAAAGTTATCTTGCGTCATCTGTAGTTTAGAACTTGCCTGGAATGTGCTTCCAGATGAAATCCTAGACTAACTTGGTCTGAAGAATGATATTAGGCCTTCCTTGGACTGCCATTGTGCCCAAATTTCCTATCCGTGCATATATTCCTTAGTCAACCCTTTTGAGCCTTTAAACTTTTCTTTTAGCAACCATGTTACAAGCTTCCTGAGCAATGGGATGAGTCCTTCCCCTGCATCGGCCTCCGGCACGGCCTCACCCTCTGCCCTTAGTAGAGGCTGTTGTTGCTGGGGGACCTGATTATTGGTCAGCAGAAGAAGAAGCATGTATTCTCGCCATTTGCGGGAGAATAGAAGAGTTCTATCAGTATTTGAGATAACAAGAACCGCACGATAGAGTAGAAATAAAAATGAGTTTATTCCTAACTTGATAGTCTCTGAGAGATAAGTACATACGTCTCCGTACCGATCCTTCAGACGCTATTAAGCTGGTTCATGAATTGTGAAACCTAAGCAACCTAGCGCTTTGATACCAACTTGTCACGAACCAAATTCCAACCCTCGGGATCGTGATGGCGCCTAACACCACACTTTCTAGGCAAGCCAATCTTAGAACTTAATTAACCATTTTCTCTTAAAAGTTTACTTAAAAAAATAGAACAATTTAAAATAAAAAGAATCTAATACTTTCCAATAATTGACTTCATGAATAATATTAGAAATAATAAAACGTACCATGAACTAATACTAAATGTATAACTACCCAGGGCACAATTCACGAACTATTTAAGAATACTACAAATAATTGGGCTGAAAGAAATATATCTTTGTTTTGAATGAAGTAAAACATTATCTAAATAATAAAGGGAAGACTCCAAGAATCTGCAGACGCCATCAGATCTACCTCATGTCTCTGTGCGAATAATGTAAGCTACTACTTTCACCTAGCTCTGGCCGGTACCTGGATCTGCACAAGAAGTGCAGAGTGTAGTATCAGTACAACCGACCCCATGTACTGAGTAAGTGCCGACCTAACCTCGACGAAGTACTGACGAGGCTACGGCGTGGCATTTATAATATAACCTATGAACAATATATAATAAAGCAAGAAGGAAATTCTAAACAAAACAAAACAATGATATGTAGCAATAAATAAAATAACTCAGCCACCTTTTCCAGGTCTCAACTATAACCAATTCTCACATAAGTTTCCAAATTTCACTTTAATATAACAATAAGTGCGTAATATGAAAAACAATAAGTTTTCAAATCTTTGTGTTTAAAAATCAGTAAAACATAAATGTCCTCCCTTATTGCTCCTTGTTGCGGCGCGCAACCCGCTTCCACCTGTCCACTATTTTTGCTCCTCCCTATATATATCACCCCTATTTTTCCTATTACGGCGTGCAACCAGATCCCACCTATCCACCCTTATCACTCCATGTTGCGGAGTGCAACCCGTTCCCACCAGACATATCTTATCACTTTATTTATAAAAATTTTCACAATTTAGGTCAAAGCCTTTCACAATATTTTTGTCTCATCAATTGTAAACAGAAAGTTGTACTACTCATAAAATTTATCAATTATCATTTCACAATGAATCCAACTGGAATTTATATACATCATTAAAACACTGTCATCCAGCTCAATATTTATGTACCACAATGAAACCAAGGAACAACCAACACCTCCAACATACTTGAAACAATACTTAACAACAAGTTGACGAAACCAAGTGGACATGTAGGCATCAATGATCATAAAACAATTAAGCCAGGGATCATAAATTAGAAATGGGGAAGGGATCATGTTCAACAGATAATTTGGTGGTGCATAGATACTCGTCACCTAACCTATACACCACACATGCAAATTAAGACAATATTTTAGTTGGGGATTCCTATTCCCTCAATTCAAGGTCAAACCAAGCACTTACCTCAATTTCACAAGCAAATCACTGCTCTTGCACAACTTTTCCTTTAAAATATGCCTCAAACCCGCTCGAATCTAATCACAATTGGTTCAATGTCATAAATTATTGCTTAAAGGAATTAACTTTGATGAAAAACTATAGTTTTCCTATGTTTTCCTATCAAAATAAAAAAATCGACCCCGACCCCGCTTGGTCTAAACTCGAGGTTCGGACCAAAACCCGTTTCCCCATTCTCCCCCGAGCCCGTATATGCAATTGGTTTTGAAATCCGACCTCAATTCGAGGTCTAAATCCCCAAATTTTGAAATTCCTAAGTTCTACCCAAAAATACCAATTTTTACCATGAAAACTCTAGATTCTAGGTTGAAATCTTGTTAAAAGTTATTAAGGATTGAAAGGAATTAATTTGGAATCACTTACTTGTTATTTGGAGAAGTTTGAGTCTTTGGAAAATCGTCTATGGAGGTTTAGAGTTTGAAAGAATTGAAAAATGGGTGAAAATCCCGTTTTAAATCCCACTTTATAGGCTGCAGTTATTGTATTTGCGGTCAGGGTTCACAATTGCGGACCCTTCAAATTCCTGCTGCATTCGTATTTGCAACCTTAATGTCGCATTGGCAACTTCTGGGCCCTTTGCAAAATCGAAGGGTGGTTCGTATTTGGAAAAATGTACTTCCCATGCTGATTTCGCATTTGCGACTAAAAGTGTCGCATTTACCAGGTTTTTCTGCTTCGCAATTGCGAAGCCTGATCTCGACCTATGCAAGACATCAAACATCAGCTGCGATTTTTTTTTCTCTAAGTCTAACCACTCCGTAGCCTACCCAAAACACACCTGAGCCCTCGGGGTTCCAAACCAAACATGCACGCAAGTCTAAAAATATCATACAGACTTGCTAGTGTGACCAGATCATCAAAATAACATCAAAAACTACAAATTTAACCTCAACACTCATGATTTTCTCAAGAACACTTCAAATTTACTATTTCTCAACCAGACGTCCGAATCACGTCAAATTAACTTCGATTCTCACCAAATTTCACAGATAAGACTTAAATATCATAACAAACTTGTACCGGGCTGCAGAACCAAAATACGGACCCGATACCAACGATTTCAAATATTATTTCATTTGTTTATTTCCTATAAAAACCAGCACAACAATTTTCTTCAAAAATTATTTTCTAAGCTAGGGACCTCAGAATTCAATTCCGGGCATACGCCCAAGTCCCATATTTTACAGTGGACCTCCCGGGATCGTCGGAACACCGATCCGGGCCCGTTTACTCAAAATGTTGACCAATGTCAACTAAAACCAGATTTTAAATTCTCAAAATTATTATTCGCTTATATTTTCACATAAAAGCTTTCCGGTTTCACGTCCGGACTGTGCACACAAATCGAGGTAAATAAAATTTATCCTTTTAAGGCTAATGAGCATGGAATGGAGTGTTAATTCATGAAATGACCCTTTGGGTCATCACAATTAGACAAGGTAAAATTGATTCAGGAGAGGCTTCACACAATGCAGTCGATACAAAAGAGCTATGCTGACAGGAAGGTCCGTGATGTGTCTTACATGGTCGGGGAGAAGGTTCTGCTGAAGGTATCACCCATGAAGGGTGTTATGAGATTTGAAAAGAGGGGAAAGTTGAACCCTCAGTTCATTTTGTCTTTTGAGGTACTTCACATGATTGGGGAGGTAGCTTACAAGCTTGCCCTGCCACCTAGCTTGTCAAGTGTGCACTCGGTATTTCATATTTCTATGCTTCGAAAGTATACCGTTGATTCGTCTCATGTTTTGGATTTCAGAACGGTCCAGTTGGATAGTGATCTGACTTATGATATGGATCCGGTGGCCATTTTTTGGCGGCAGGTTTGAAAGTTGAGGTCTAAGGATATAGCTTCAGTAAAAGTGCAGTGGAGAGGTCAGCCCGTGGAAGAGGACACTTGGGAGACCGAGCGGTAGATACGGAACAGATACCCATTGTTGATACCCAATTTTTCCCTATATTATTTTCAAAATAATGCATGAGCATCAATTAATATATTTCCATAATTTCTGTAATTTTAAAGGATTTTAAGTTAATTTATTCCATCATTTTATTATCTAAATAATTACTAATTGCATCACAAATGATTTTGTGATAGTTTATTTGATTAATTTTATCATTTATATCTATATTAAGCTTTAAATATTTTATGCATATTTATATTTACATCTTTAGGTTATAATTGCAATAATAGCCCATGTATGCATAATTACTTTATTTTACACGAAAATCACTTTTTATATTTTTTTAATATCAGGTAATTATTTTAATTCATTTTCATAAACCAATAGAATTTTTCATGATTTATTAATTATTTTTTAAAATTATCTTATCAATTTAAATGTGTATTTAAAATATGGCCTCTTTTAATTGACTTTTCGGACCCCAGCCCAATAACTAAACTAACCCATTACCCGCCCCAGCCTAGAACTAAACCTGGCTGTTAATCTCAGATCAACGGTCCAAGATACTCTTTCCCTTTTTAATTAGATAAACCTCCTAAACCCTACCCCATTTTCAAAACCCGCCATCCTTGAAACCCCTTCTCTTCTCTCTTCTCTCTCACTGCCTTTCTAACCATAGACCGCCGTCAGTAGCGAAGCAAGAAAAATTTCAAGAGTGTTCAACTTGAAATAACTAAAAATAATTCCCGAAAAAGGGTGTTCAATATATATTTTATACATGTAAAATCAATATTTTACTTATATACACAGTGTAATATTTCGCAATATTTCGGTGAAGGGTGGTCAATTGACCACCCTTCAGAAAGGGTGGCTTCGCCCTTGACCGCCTTCACTGTTATCACCTTGATTCATGGGGTTTTCTTTCGATTTCAGGCCTTATCCTACCTCATCTCTCTACTAGTGTTGTGATTCTCATGCTACTTGAGGATAATCTCAAGATATTCGAACCAGATTTGGTTCAAATATCTCATTTTCTCGATTAACCCATCTATATTCACCTATATGTCTGTGAGTACTACTATTTTCGTGTTTTTATGGTTTCAAACCTCTGGTTCAAACCAGATTTGATTCACTTCTGTTTATCTTCATAAATCTAGATATTTTCTGTTCGAATCTGTTCGGATCTATATAGATCTGAAGTGATTTTGTGTTTGTTTGGTATTTTTCCTTAAATATTTTCTGTTCTGCTCTTATTGTTAACCGATTTTTATTTTCCCTAAAAGCTAGGGTTTTGGTTCTAAGAAATTTCTGCAAAAATGTTTTAAACGTTTAAGTTTTTTTCAACTCTAGTTTTCTTCTTTTACTTTTTTGACTGATTTTACTTGAGTTTCATCTCTATGTCATTATGCCTTAGGGTTTTCAATTATTCTACTGTTTGTTATAATGTTTTGTCTATTTGCCTTGGCTTTGTCAATTAAAGTGATTCATTGATTTACTTACCTAATTAGGGTTTGAAATTGTGCTTTCCTTTAATACCGATATTTCCTTAGCAGATTTTTACCTTATGTGTGATTAATAATTGATGCTACTTTCCTTAATTATATTACTGGCCTGATTTCTGGGCTTTGATTAGTAGGACCGACCTGTAATTGATCTCTGGACTTACTTCTTACCTTATTAAACCTCAATCTTGTCCGCTGATCTATTTCGTGTGAGATTCTCCCTTAATCTAAGTGATACTTACATGATGTTGTCCTATTAATTAATTTGCGTTAACCTTAATTGACTGATTAACTGATCTCTATACCTTATTTGTGTGCAAATTAAATTCATACCTTATTTGGTTTACTCTATTGTATGCTATAAAATCCTTTCATTGTTCTAATTTCAAAAACACGAACACCTACCTACACACACAGACGCACTTCACAACTTCTTTACTAAACAATTCTTACAATTCAAAAACTCTCAAAGCTGTATGTTCTTTCATAAACTTGAGTTCTTTCTATTACTCTGATTTGCTGCACTACTTAGCCGGCTGAAAGCCAAGGCTAGACTCTTTGGATTCCCAATTTCCCTCACATTCTTGTTTACTTTCTTCCTAACTGGTATGCCTTAACTCCTGTTATCTTGTTCTACTCTATATGTTTATGTGATTAGTTTATTTCAAACCTCAACATGCTTCCGTTTGATACATGATTCCTGTCTATTTCTTTCTCAACTGCTATGCCTTAGTTCTTATTATCTTGTTGTGTTCCATGTGCTTATATGAAAATTTTATTGCAAACCTCGATATGCTTCTGTTTGCCATATGGTTCCTGTTTATTTCTTTCACAACTGGCATGCTTTAATTGCTGTTAACCTACTCTGTTTTATGTGCTTATTTGGATAGTTCATTTCAAATCTCAGCATGCTTGATATAAGCTTATATGATGATAATTAATAAACTAAGTTATTCACAATAATGTGAAACCTTGTTTGATTCAGTTGTATGTTCCCTGTTTTGAGCATGACTAGATATTGCAAACATGTAGTTAATGTGTTGCCAATTCTGACTATTAGTTCAAGTATCCTTACACTTTTGCGATTGCTTTAAATACCGGTACAATATTTATATGTGAACCAATACCAATCTGTTTGAACCATATGGTAAATATGGATTCCGTTTGTTCTAGGTGGACTTCTGTTTGCAGTTCTGTAATTTGAACCTATTTGCTTCTGAAAATTAAACTGTTTTCTAACACTGTACCCTACCCTTTATGTACAGTTTTCAAACTTCTAATCTTAGTTATCTAGGTTCCTACCACCCCCAATGTGAGCACTGCCTAAGGTCCTTGAGACTCCTCCGAACTCTGACACATTGGGGCTGGTCTTCTTATCTTTTTACAAACTACTGTTTTTCTAAGTAAGGTTCCGATGTGAGCATTGCCCGATGTTCCTGAGGCCTTTGGTAACTTTGACACACCAGAAGCCTAATTTTGTGTATCATGAGTGGGCCACCATTGTGCTTCAGATCTTCTTTTCTTGAAGGCCTGGTTCTCAGGTTGTATTGGGCCTTTGAAGGATCCCTATATTGTAATGAATTTTGTAATTTATTCATTATTGGGATGTAATAATTTAATAATCTCTGTAATAAACAGATCTGGGGGTTATTAGTAATAGTTGGGTTTTTTTTAGATATCTTTGTTTAAACTCATGTAGAAATCCTGCCTATATGTTATTGTGTTATTACAGGAATGCTACTGCTCGTCTAGAGATCTTGCCAATAGGATGTTTTCTAACTGTTTGTGACTCTGAATTTTCCCTTTTTTTTTTGAATATTAGAGACACTGCTTCTAGGTTTTCTGTCAATTCTTCATTAGAATCCATGTTCATAGGATCTACACATATTTCCAATCTCAATGTGCATTAGTGATCATGTGCATAGGATTTTATTTGTGTAAATTAATAAACTTTCCTGACAATTTGTTTAAAGTTTCTGCCCACATAGATTCCATGCCTATAGGAGATATAAAAATTAGTTTTCTTCAATCTAGATACCATGTCTGTAGGAAATAAACAAATCAGTTTCGACACTGAGAAATCATGTATATAGGGTTTGAACTAGTAGAAATCATGCCTATAGAGTAAAATCAGTTGGTAAATTTAGAAATCATGCTTGTAATCAGTTTCAGGACTTAGAAATCATGCCTATAGGAGTTAATTAATTCTGCAAATTAGAAAGCATGCCTATAGGATCTAAAGAGATAAAATCTTTTTTCATGAGTTAAAATAAGTAATTCCCTTAGAAATCATGTTATAGGTCTTTAATCAACCTGTAGATATCATGCCTATAGGATTTTTTTAAATCAGTTTTGGTTATCTTATTGGCAAATTTGTAGGAATTTTAATAATTCTGGGTCTAAAAACTGTGACATCTTGCTGCCTAAAACGTGCCCAGATTCAAAACTTAATTAAATCAGTAGGCAAGCCAGTAGGTCCCAATGCTCGTTTTAATAAACTGCTTTCTTACATTCTTTTCTGCTCATCTAGATATCCTGCCTATAGGATCTTAAATTAATAAAGTTGTCTGATTTAGTTGCGTGCATTTGTTGTTTACTTATGGAGGTTAACATTAGCCCTTACTTGCCCCTTATATGATAGTACTACCGGAATTTTGTTTGTCGCTTAGTTTTTCTCATTTTAAGCAACTTAGGTCAGTCTAGAACCAACCTAAATAGAGGTCCTAAATACCTCCAGGACCATAGGTAAGGGACGGGTAGTGCACGCTTAAGGCAGGAGTTAGAAGCTATTAGAACGCCTAGGTAACAACTGAAAGATAGTAATTGGTTAGTAATGGAAATGATGACCCGTGCGCTAATGCTATGTGTAGCACCCCAACTTGGGGAAAGTTACCAAGTATTGCATGGAAATGATCCTATAGGCTAAAATACCTAAGACCCCTTTAAACTTGCTTAAAGTAATGTATAGTTATCCAGATTGATTTATTTACCTTTAAGACTAATTCGCTTAATTAAGTTCGGCCTAACTCTTTCCCCTTAAGGTAATTTTGAGCCCTTACCCGATCTCTGGTAATGCAAACTAGTTTCATGAGTTAACTGCTCTAGGTGCCCTAACGCACCTTAATCCGTTAGGTGCACGACTCTTCAAATCCCATACCCCATCCCAAAAGTAAGGGAGTTGTCCCAAAATGTCGAAACCTGATTCCGCGAGGAAAAAAAAGGGGCACGACAACATGGCGACTCTGCTGGAGATAACCCTTAGGTACTTACCATAACAAACTTGCTTTTTGTGAATTAGTCTTTAAGCATGCTTTATTCTGTTAATACGTGCACACCCTTTCCCTTTCCCACTTTATGTGAATTTATTTGCCTATTTTCAAGAATTTATGTGATGACCTAAGGGGTCATTTTATGAATTAAGACTCCCTTTTATGATTGAATTGGCGAAAGTTAGATGTTTGGCGATTTTGGTCGACAGCGAAAAATTAGGTATCAGGGTCGGAACTGAATTTCGGAAGTTGGAGTAGTTTCGTATTGTCATTTTTTATGTTTGTTCAAAATTTTAGGTCATTCAGACGTGGTTTGGTAGGTTTCGACGTCATTAGTGAATTTTGGAAGTTTAGAAGTTCTTAGGCTTGAATCTGAGGTTGATTTTGTGTTTTGATGTTGTCTTGAGCGTTCATGAGGTTCGACTAAGTTCGAGTAGTGATATATGACTTGTTTTAATTATTGGTTGAGGTTTCGAGGGTCTCGAGTGAGTTTCAAATTGGTTTGGGTTGTGTTGTTCTCGTTTTTCTTATGTTTCATTGTCGTTTCTTCAAGCATAAATGATATTATATTGCACAAATAAGCTTTGGTTTCTGTTTTGATTGAAGTATTAGACCCGTATCGGCATTACGGACCCGTAGCATAAAGAACCATCGAATTTGGACATCGTATGAGGATTTTATGGTAATTTTACTAAGGTTGCCAGATTTTTCAGATTAATTACGAAATTGCCACTGATGGCGTATTTAAAAATCTCCAGTATATACAAATATTAAACCTACATATCTCCTTCATTATAAGGTCAAATTGAGTGATTCAAAAGTCTAACTTGACTATAATTTCACAAGGAATCCATTGGAGGCGTAAAAAGCGAGTTTTGGGATCGTTGGCACGAGAAACGAGGCAGAATAGGTGACAGAAAAATATATAAAATAAGAGTTTGTTCATTCGGTCATATTTTGAGTTGGGGAGCTCGGATTTGAGAGATTTTGGAGGCAATTTTCACCATAGGGATTTGGGTAAATATTCTTTACTCGTTTTGGTTATGTCTCATGAATCCATCTTCATTTTTGGGAGTTGATTGATGGGTTTAAAGTGAAATTGAGGGAGTTAGGGCTTGAGTTTTTGAGAGTGTTAGGTAGAGATTTGAGGGACCATCGGAGTCCGATTTGATAAATTTTATATGGTTAGACTCGGGAGAGGATGAAGGTTTTGATTCTGCCTTTTTTGACTGATTTCGAGATGTGGGCCCGGGGGTCAGATTTTTGCCGATTTCAGATTTTTGGCATATTTTGTAGTTTTTGTTGTGGAATTATATTCGTTAGCCTATGTTGATGGTATTAATCTGATAATGATTAGATTCGGGCGGGTTAGACAAAGATTCTAAAGGAAAAGCTGTAATTGAGCGGTGAGTGACCTGCGAATTTGAGGTAAGTGCTTGGTTTAACCTTGACCTGAGGGAACAAGAATCCCCAACTTAATTGCTATGTGAATTTCATGCGTGTGGTGTATAGGTGAGGTGACGAGTATCTATGCACCACCAAATTTTCTGTTAAGCATGACTGATCACGCTCAACTATGTCTTATAAAAAGACTAAACGGGCGTTGCAAATATAATCTTGGGGTATTATGCCCAGAGTCGATCCCACAGGGAATTGACGTATCAAGAAAGCTGTTAAATACTACTCAGCTGTCACCTGATGTTATTTAAATTAGTAATACTAAAGATTAAAACTAAAGTTTAACTACGCTAATGTATAAACAATTGTAATAAAAATCTAAGGTTATGGTTTCCCCCGCTGGTGAACTTACTTCTCGGATACTTCGTATAGCTTGATTAGTTATCTCTATCAATCATGAACACTCTATCTACCATAAATCTCTCTCAAGTAATTATGATAATTTACTAGACGCACTCTCTCAAGTTACGCTAGCTAGATTGCATTACAGTTCACTTAGATTGCACCCGAAGTATCGTTATCTCTAATCCAACCTCTAAACCCTCGGTTATGACTTTCGTCTATACTCTGGGAGTGGTGTTGTTCAAACAATTACCTAAATATGCACTCTCTCTCAAGTAGATACATAATAAATAGGCACAGCTAATTGAGGGCCCTTCAATCAACTACAACAAGAACGTAGTTGAACAAGTAGAGTTTAATCAACCAATCAAATCTATATTAATATTACAATAAGTTTATTCCCCAACGGGTTCCACAAGAAATTAGCTAAACAAATTCATAAGAATAAAATCTAAAACAACTTGCATAATAGAACTACAAAGTAAAGAAGAAAATATGTACAAATTGATGTTTTGCCATTCGTATCCACTCTAATCTCGAATCTCTCCTTAATCTCCCTCTGTAGTTGTGTTTTAGGAGTCTATTTATAAGTTTAGGACAAACCCTAAACGTGTAGGAGACTTCTATTTCAATTGGGAAACACTTAAACCAGTCAAAACTCGGTTTCTGGCCGACTGGGGACCCTGGCGTTTTGACCCAAACGCCTGGCTAACGCCAGGCTAGGGCTGGCGTTTCAGCCCAAACTCCTAGCTAACGCCAGGGTAGGGCTGGCATTTCAGCCCTAACGCCTGGCTAACGCCAGGTAGGGTCAG
>ML346823.1:0-39852 GCA_005239505.1 Nicotiana paniculata | reverse complement strand
GTTTACACCTTATTGTAGTCAATCTTTAGTTTTAATATTTTCATTCAGTTGTAGTAGTTTAAAAAACACCAAGGGAAAGTTTAGTATTCTGACAGCTTGCTTGATACGTTAACTCCTTGTGGGATTGACTCTGGGCATAATACCCCAGATTATATTTGCAACGTCCGCTTAGTCTTTTATTAGACATAGTTGAGCGTGATCACTCGCGGAATGTAAATTGGGAAGCGGTCACATGCACACACAATATTAGCCATAATGTATCTTTCAATCTCGCCGTGACGTACGACCCGCTCCCATGAGAGTGGGGGAAATAATACTACGCTCGCGGAATATAAATTGCGAAGCGGTCGCATGCACACATAATATTCTTCATAAATTTATTTTCCAGTAAAAAATTCCTTTAAATTCTCAAATTCCATGATCTCAGGGAAACAAAACCGTATATGACATAAATTAATAAAGCATATAGTTCAATTCAAGGAAAAGCACAAGGCATGGTGTAGGCCTAACTACCCGGATATAACAATAATAACCGCTACGTACAAACTCTCGTCACCTTGTACGTAAGTAGCCCTCCACAACATTAGCACATAGTCATTTAAATCACCTAGCGGGACAATTTCCTTTTACAAGGTTAGAAAGGAGAGTCACCTCGTGTCGAACCTACTCTCCGGGTCAAGAACGCGCCCGAACTTCAAATATTCGTCACCCAAGGACTCAGAACTAGTCAAATGTTACATACATATATCAATTTACACTCAAAAGTACGGAATTCTCCTATTTACTTAGTCATTTCATCCTACTTGGAGAAATCCCGAAATTCATCCCCGGGCCCGCATGTTCGGATTTCGGAAATTGTTGAAGGAATCACTTACCCATAACCTAAGGATCGTTAATATGTGATTTTTGTATGATTTTATGGCTAATTAACGGGTAATTCCCCAAATTTTCATAAAGCCTTAGGTTACTATCCAAATCCTTGATTTTCACTAATTAGGTAGTTAAGTTAACTAGGAATTCATGTATTAAAATAACATTAAGGGTAGAATTCACTTACCTTTCAGTAGCTAGGTCGTGGGGCTCTTTTCCAAGATCTCAAGGTCGTCTATGGTGGAAGAAAATAGAGTGAAATGAATAAGTCCCGTGTTTTAAAGAACTCACTGCCTACTGTGATTTCGCACCTGCGGCTCAAGGACTGCACCTGCGGTCTCGCACCTGCGAGTAAATGCTCGCACCTGCGGAGAGGAGCTCGCTCCTGCGGATATTATCCGCACCTGCGAGAAATGGGAAGCCTCACCTGAAGCCACACCTGCGAGGCAAGGACCGCAGGAGCGGTCTCGCACATGCGACTGGGCAACCGCACTTGCGGTCACACCAGATCAGGTGCACCAGCAACTGCTTCAGCTGGTTTTTGGCCTCGTTTGGTTCCCGAGAAGCACCTAGGCCGACTCGAGCCCTGGCCTAAATATACCAACAAGTCCCAAATCATAATACGGACTCGCTCGAGCCTTCGGAACACCCAAAACAACGCTAAACTCAAAATCACACCTCAAAACCCCTAGAATCAAACTTAGGAACTTTAAGTTTCTAGAATTCGCTAACAATGCGCAGAACCGACCTATACTACTCGGAATGATCCCAAATTTTGTGAGCAAATCATGAATGACATAACGAAATTATTCCCGGTCTCGGAATTCCGTTTGGACCTCGATAGCACAAAAACACTTCCCAAACCACAATATGAACTTAAGGAAACTCTTATTTCGCTATTGGGCGCCGAAACGCTCCCGGATTATCCAAAACCCATTCCGAACATACGCCCAAGTCCGAAATCATTATACGAAGCTACCGGAATCGTCGAAACTCGATTCCGAGGTTGTTTACTCAAAATGTTGACCGAAGTCAAACTTGGCCTTAAAGGCCAACCTTAAGGAACCAAGTGTTCCTATATCACTCTAAACACTTCCAAATCTCGAACCACCCATCCCCGCAAGTCATAAATCACAATAAGCCGCTATGGGAAGTTTCATTTAGGTAAACGGGGTCCGATAATGCAAAACTACCGGTCGGGTCGTTACAAATACAATCTTACTTTCCTGCTTTTTGATCTCATCATTCCTATGCCCGAAAACCGTGTACCCAGAACTATCATCGTTGTTGTTTCATCTACATTTTAAGCTAAGTATTGTACATTTCTTCAATTATTGTATTATTTCAGGATCAAGTTAGTTCACTTGTCTAGAAACCACGTAAATATTCAACTATATTGTTTTACGAGTAAACATAAGTAGTTTATTTTTAAAAGAAGATTTAGTGCATTTAATATCGTTATACGAAAAGATACATATTTCAAATAAGGAAAGATTTAATTATCAAAATTTTAGCTAATTTTAAAGTCCTTAAAATTAGGAAATGACTAAATTACTATTTTGTCTAATATATTAAATTTTTTTAAGGGTCTGAAAAGGAACGAAACTTTCCAACCGAGGTGATTGAAAATCAAATGAAACTTTGTTAGTGAAGGAGTTGTAAAGAACTAAACTTTACTAATGAAGGAACTGAAAAATTAAATTAATTCTCTAAGATTTAAGCTTTCCTAGAATGATAAAATTATGACCGAAAAAATAGTATGCATATTATTTTTGACAATTCCTAGAATGCCGCGATTGAACTCCTAGAAAGCAAGGAAATTCAAATATGAAAGCTCTAAATATTGGAAAAATAAAATTAACTATTCCTAATATTAAAAAATCAACTAACTAAATATTTCCAAATAATAGAACAATAGCCAAATCACTATTTTATTATGTATGAATTCTATATATCGTTAAAGGCATTCATGTTTTTAACACCTAAAACATCCGGATCAAGGTAGCTCCTCGATCCAATACTCCGCCGTCTCCTCCACTTCTCCGCCGTATACACCTCCTCTTGGCCATGGACACCGCCTGTTCACCCGAACCAAATCCACCACAACCCACCAACACCAACACCATCATTGACGATCCAGTAAACAACTCATACACCTCCCTATATTTTAAAAAGTGTTTTTTCTCAAAAGTACTTTTGGTGAAAGTCATTTTGTGTTTGACTAATTAATTTAAAAGCACTTCTGAGCAGCAATTGGTGTTTGACCAAGCTTTTAAAAAACTGTTTCTAAGTGTATTAATGCTTCTAAGTGTATCTACGAATCGTTATGCTTGCTCTTCTGGAAAGTAACTATGATATTTTTTAAATTACCAAAAAATAAATAGAAATATAGTAAAAAAAAAATTAAAAAGGTATAAAAGTCGATCAATATTTTAGGGATATTTTAGTCGTTCAATATTTAGCGTGAAATATTTATGTTTTTAGACCCTAATTAGGTTTAAATATATCAAATTCTCTATTCGTGCGTTGCACAAATATATTTTGTCAAAAATTACAGAACGTGTCAAGTTATAAACTAAATTGTAATTTTGCTTAAAGAATGCACAATATATTTTTTTAAAGGTAAAATATAACCTAAATTGAAAAATTTGAGTAATCAGTTTTTATTGAGCTCTTTTGTAGAGTTAATCAGTTGACAAACATCTTTTTATACGAAATCAGTTTGTGTTTGGTTTCACAAGGATATAAATACGTGTGTGAGGAAAAGTATTAATCTTTGAAGGTTTTCTGTAGCGATTCGGTCGACCGTTTTGAGAATTATAGCCTTGTTCCTTCATTTACTGCTCATTTTGTAACATATAGCTGTTGTGTGACGTGCCGGGGTAGATGGTTCGGGTCTGCAGAGATTTCGGAATGAAATGAGACACTTAGTCTCATGGTTGAAAGCTTAAGTTGAAATGGTTGACCGGATGTTGACTTATGTGTAAACGACTCCGGAACGGAGTTTTAATCGTTCCGTAGCACCATTGGGTGATTTTGAATTTGGGAGCGTGTCCGAATTGTGATTTGGAGGTCCGTTGTAACGATCCGACCGGTTGTTTTACGTTATCGGACCCCATTCCCCTAAATGAAACGTTCCATAGCGACTTTTTGTGATTTATAACTTGCGGGAACTTGTGGTCCGGGATTCGGAGGTGTTTAGAGTGCAATAGGAAAATTTTTATTCCTTAAGGTTGGCCTTTTAAGGCCAAGTTTGACTTCGGTCAACATTTTAGGTAAACGACCTCGAAATCGAGTTACTCGGTTCCGGTAGCTTCGTGTGATGATTTCGGACCTGGGCGTATGTTCGGAATAGGTTTTTGATGACCCGGGGGCATTTCGGCGCCCAATATTGAAACAAGAAGTTCCTTAAGTTCATATTTTGGTTTGGGAATTCCGAGACCGGGAATAGTTCCGTTATGTTAATTATGACTTTCCTGCAAAATTTGGTGTCATTTCGAATTGTATAGGTCGGTTCGGCACGTTGTTAGCGAAGTCTAGAAAACTTAAAGTTCTTAAGTTTGGTTCTTGGGGTTTGGGGGTGTGATTTCGAGTTTTAGCGTTGTTTTGGGTGTTCCGAAGGCTCGAGCGAGTTCGTATTATGATTTGGGACTCGTTGGTATATTTGGACTAGGGCTCGGGTTGGCTCAGGTGCCTCCCGGGCACCTAACGAGGCTAAAAACCAGCAAAACATAATTGCTGGTGCTTTCTAGTGTGACCGCAGGTGCGGTTGCCCAGTCGCAGGTGTGGGACCGCTCCTACGGTCCCCAGCATCGCAGGTGCGATCCCCCAGTGGCCTGGCCAATTATCACAGGTGCGGACAATATTCCGCAGGAGCGGAGCCGCAGGTGTGGTCTCCATTCCGTAGGTGCGGGCCTAGGCTCCCCAGTCCATTTCCGTAGGTGCGAGATTTCTCTCGCAGGTGCGAGACCGTAGGTGCGGTCCTTGAGCCGCAGGTGCGAAAACACTATCCAGAAAGTGTGTTTTTATACACGGGTTTTGAACACATTTTCTCATTTCCTTCTTCTTCCTTGGGCGATTTCCTCCATTGTTAAGGGGCTAACGACCTAGTCTTCTAAGGTAAGTAAACTCTACTCAAAAATTAACTTCATGTATGGATTTCTAGCTTAATTAACTACCTAAATTAGTGAAACATCAAGAATTGGGTAGTAACCTAGAGCTTGTGATAATTTGAGAATTTTTCTATGAATTTGCTATGAAATCAAGTAAAAATCGTATATTAATGATCCTTAGGCTTGGGGTGAGTGGTCCCTTCGAAAATTATCGGAATCCGAGCGCGCGGGCACGTGTTTGGATTTTGGGAATTTGTTAAGAATGTTGAATTATGGAAAAATTAGGATAATTTCCCTATTTTTGAGCATGCATTGATGTCATTATACCGTATTTGGCTAGTTGCGAGTCCTCGCGTGTAGAGTTCGGAGATTCGGGCGCATCCCTGGTCCGAGGGGTAGATTCGACGCGAAGTGAGTCTCCTTTCAAACCTTGTAAAGGGGAATTGCCCCCTGGGTGATTTAAATGCTATATGTGATAATTTATGGGGGGCTACGTACGTACAAAGTGACGAGAGTCCGTACGTAGCAAATATTACTATTATGTCCGGGTAGTTAGGCCCACATCATGCCTTGTATTTTCCTTAATATGAACTATATGCATGCTGAATTTACATTTCATGTTGCTTACATCCCCAAAGTTATGAAATTTGAGAAAACTTGTAAGAAATAGATCATGGAAAGGTATTCTCTTTTAATAAAGGAATAATGTATGTGCATGTGACTGCCTCGCAAATTTTTATTCCGCAAGCGGAGTGTGATTTTCCCCCACTCTTATGAGAGACGCACTTTTGGGACGAGCCGATTGATCCTTCGGCAGTGCTTAGAGAGATTGAGAGATGCACTTTTGGGACGGGCCGATCGATCCTTCGGCTGTGCATAGAGAGATTGAGAGACGCACTTTTGGGATGGGCCGATCGATCCTTCGGCAGCGCGTAGAGAGGTTGAGAGATGCACTTTTGGGACGGGTCGATCGATCCTTCGGTAGTGCATAGAGAGGTTGAGAGGTGCACTTTTGGGACGGGCCGATCGATCCTTCGGCAGCACACGATCATGACTATCCTATGACTCCGGCCGGTTGTCCTCACCCTGTATGCGTATGCTTTATTTGTTGTTAAATTTCATGAAATTGATCTGACAGATATTTGGAAAAAAGTGAAGTGGTAATTTTTTTATTTATCCTCAGTATTCTTCCTGGATTTCAGTATCTTACATATATTTTTTGCTTCACTGCCTTACACGCCTACAATTTTTATTACATTATGTTAATTTATACATTGGACCTTANATATATATATATATATTTATGTACTCATGTTGCACTTCTGTACTTAACTGTACAGGTTCTGGGGCTGGTGTTTCTAGTTATCCGACCGGAGCTTGATAGATTTCGGACCTGACTCCACGGTGAGCTGCCTCCCTTGGTGATTCCTAACTATGCTATGGAGTTATCTTTTGTTTATTTCTGTCTATATCCTTTCAGATAACAGTACCTCTTGTATCTTCTTTTGTATATTCTACGAGTCGCCCATTGACTTGTGACACTAGTTCCTAGCACACACTTGGTAGATTCTTATTTTGGGGACTGTATATATATTGGATCACGATCATTTTGGCTGTATGTATTTAAATTGATAAATGTTTCCGCTTTTGTTTTAATAAGCTAAGGGTAGAACTTTGGGATATATGTGGGGATGGTATGTTAATAAGGAAAAATCTCACTAATAAACAATCATTGGGTTGCCTGACCCCAGTGTTGGGCGCCATCATGACCCGTGTGGAATTTTGGGTCATGACATCCGTAGTGGAATTAGGCTTAAAATAGCGAAAGTTGGATTTTTGGAAAGTTTGACCAAGAGTGGACTTTTTGGTATCGGGATCGGATTCCGTTTTTGGAAGTTGGAGTAGGTCCATAATGTCATTTGTGATATGTGTGCAAAATTTGGGGTGCGATTCATATTTTTGATGTTGTTTGATGTGATTTGATGGCTAGACTTAGTTCGTATCATATTTTAGGACTTGTTAGTACGTTTGATTGAGGTCCGGGGGCCTCGCGTTAATTCCGGGTGGTTAACGGATCTAGAGTTGAAGTTGAGAGATTGCTGAAAGTTGAACTCTGCTGGTGTAACCGCACTTCCGGAGCTTTAATCGCAGGTTCGAGCTCGCAGATACGGACTGGAATGCGGAGGTGCGAGTTTGGAGGTGAGTGCGCAGTTGACCGGAGGTGCGAGGAAATTACCGCACCTGCGTGACCGCAGATGCGGCAGGGAGACCGCAGAAGCAGAATTTGGCAAGGGAGCTGGGACCGCAGAAGCGACTTAGATGCTCGCAGAAGTGGAGTGAGGGACTGCAGGAGGGGAAGGGGCCAAAAATGCAGGTGAGTGGTCACTTCTGTGAAGCCGCCGAAGCAGTTATGTTTTCTGCATAAGCGGAAGTGCTGGACAAAACACTTAAATACAAGGGTTCGCGATTTTGCTTCATTTTAAATATTTTGAGCTCGGGTTTTGGCGATTCTTGAGAGGATATTCGAGGGGATTCTTAAGGTAAGTCTCTTGTACTCATTTCTGATCAATAATCTTGCTTCCCCATTAATTTTTCCCACCTAGTTGGTGTGTATTTAAGGTGTAAATTTGGAGATTGAGGCTAGGAATTTGGAGAGTTGATTTGGGAATTTGGGTGACGATTTGGTGTTGGATTTTGATACATTTGGTATGTTTGGACTCGTGGTTAAATGAAATTTGATGTTGTGACTTTTACAAAATTTTGAGATGTGGGCTCGGGGGGGTGCGACTTTTGAGTCAATTTTTGACTTTTGTTTAATAACTTAGCATTTCCTTATGGAGTTGATTCCTTTAGAGATATCTATATATTTGTATATGTGTATCAGGTTGCACGCCGCAACGAGCCTTATATATATATATATATATGTGTGTGTGTGTGTGTGTGTGTGCATCAGTTTCACGCCATAGGGAGCCTTTGTCTATATATATTACTGAGTGACAGAGTGTGGCGAGCGAGGATTGAGACAGGAATATTGAGCACTCTAAGAGAGTGAGTAATCGGGATTTTACTGTGTTGCATCACGTACGGTATTCATCTTGGCATGAAATCATATAGACGTCTGTACTTATCTTCGAGAGGCTACCGAACCCTTAGGAAACTTCACATTCTTGTATTCTTTTCGTGCAAATTTGTTGATTCTTTTCGTGAGGACAGGTGCTACTAGCCAGGACGGCCAGTCACCAGTACTACCAGCTAGGTCCACGAGAGGTCGGGGTCACGGTAGGGGAAGAGGTACAGCTCGTACAGTAGCTAGAGCAGCACCTGCAGATCCACCAGTTGCTCCAGCTCAGGAGAAAGTTCCAGATGTAGTTGAGCTAGTGGGACCAGCTCAGGCACCAGTTGTGCCCATTGTGATTCCAGGCCTTTAGGAGGCTCTGGCCCAAATATTGATTGTTTGCTCTGGCCTTCCTCAGGTGGTTTCGGCTCAGGCCGCACCAGCCACTTCTCAGGCCGAGGGAGGTACTCATACCCTCGACGCCCATACTCCAGAGTAGGTGAAGCAGTGACTTCAGACACCGGGTGTACTACCCGCCCAGTCGGTTGTAGACTTGAGATGAGCAAAGGATACTTGAGAGGTTTGGGAGGCTACAACCTCCATCATTCAGTGAGGTTGCGTCTGAGGGTGCCCAGGACTTTTTGGACAGGTGCCAGCGGATTCTTCGCACGACAAGTATTCTAGAGACCATGGGGTCTCATTCACTACTTTTCAGTTTATTAGGGTTGCTTTCAGATGGTGGGTGGCCTATGAGAGGTGCAAGCCAGTCGGTGCAGCACCACTTACATGGCGTGAGTTCTTCGTTCTCTTCTTGGAGAAGTTTGTGCCATAGTCTCGCAGGGAAGAGCTGCGCAAACAGTTTGAGCAACTACGTCAGGATGGCATATCTGTAACCCACTACGAGATGAGGTTTTTTGAGTTGGACCGTCACACTGTATGGTTGGTTCCCACAGATAGGTAGAGGATTAAGAGGTTCATCGTTGGCTCACATATCAGTTGCAGTTGCTTGTGACTCAAAAGAGGGTATCTAGTGCTTTTTTTGACGAGGTGGTTGATATTAATCGGCAGATAGAGGTGGTCCGTAGTCAGGAGCGTGATGAGAGGGAGGACAAGAGGCCTCGATGTTCGGGTGGTCCCAGTGGTGTTCATTTTAGGGGACAATCTTACCATAGTTGGGGTCGTCCTTATAGTCCCGCTCAGACGAGTCGTCCAACTCATCGTGGTGTATTAGAGCTCTACCAGCTCAGAGCCCGTCCCTTGCTCCTTCAGTTGAGGGTTCATCTGCACCGGGTTCTTCTAGGGAGTATTCTGGTTCTCAAGGCCCGATCCAGTCCCCACCACCATTGCCGGATTGGGGTTTCTACAAGTGTGGGGAGCTTGGTCTTATCAGGAGGTAGTGTCCCCACCTCTTGGGAGGCCCAGTTCAGTAGAGGCGCCAGCATATGAATTCAACACCAGTTACATCATCGCCCGCCATACAGCTCGTGGTGGGGCTCAGTCAACTAGGGGTCTCCCTAGAGGAGGAGGTTGATCAGGTGGTGGTCAGGCCCGATTCCATGATATACTCGCCTGGCCATATGCAGTTGCTTCAGACATAGTGATCACATGTATTGTCTCAGTGTGCCACATGGATGCTTCTGTATTATTTGACCTTGGTTCCACTTATTCGTATGTATCATAATATTTTTCTCACTATCTGGATATGCCATGTGAGTCCTTAGTTTCATCTGTTCATGTATCTACGCCGGTGGGCGATACTATTGTTGTGGGTCGTGTATATCAGTCATGTGTAGTGATTATTAGGGGATTGGAGACTAGAGTTGATCTCTTATTTCTTAATATGGTGGACTTCGACGTGATCTTAGGTATGGATTGGCTGTCTCCATGAGATGTTGTCCTTGATTTTCACGCTAAGACTGTGACGTTGGCGATGCCGGGATTGCCAATGATTGAGTGGAGAGGTTCTCTAGACTATGTTTCCCGCAGAGTGATTTCATATTTGAGGGCCCATCGGATGTTTGGGAAGGGCTTCTTATTTGTTTGGCCTTTGTGAGGGATGTTGGTGCTGACACTCCTACTATTGATTCTGTTCCAGTGGTGCGAGATTTTTTGGATGTGCTTCCTGCAGGCCTGCCGGTCATGCCGCCCGACAGGGATATTGACTTTGGTATTGTGTTGGGCACTCGGCCCATTTCTATTCCACCATATCGTATGGCACCAACTGAGTTGAAGGAATTGAAGGATCAGCTTCGGGAACTTCTTGATCAGGAGTTTTATTAGGCCCCGGTGTGTCACCTTACGGTGCACTGGTTCTGTTTGTGAAGAAGAAAGAAGGTACTATGCGAATGTGGATTGATTACAGGTAGTTGAACAAAGTTACAATCAAGAACAAGTAACCTTTTCCATGCATTGATGATCTATTTGATCAGCTTTAGGGAGCGAGGGTGTTCTCTAAGATTGACTTGAGGTCTAGTATCACCAGTTGAAGATTCGGGACTCGGATATTATAAAAACGGCATTCACGACTCGTTATGGTTATTATGAGTTCCTTGTGATGTCTTTTGGGCTAACCAACTCCCCAACAACATTCATACATCTGATGAACAATGTATTTCAGCCTTATCTTGACTCAATTGTCATAGTGTTCATTGATGATATTCTAGTGTACTCTCGTAGCTAGGAGAAGCTTTCCCAGCATTTGAGGATTGTGTTGCAGCAGTTGAGGGAGGAGAAGATTTATGCCAAGTTCTCCAAGTGTTAGTTTTGTCTTAGTTAAGTGGCAATCTTGGGGCATGTGGTGTCCATTGAGGGGATTCAGGTGGATCTGAAGAAGATTGAGGCAGTTCAGAGTTGGCCCAGACCGTCCTCAGCTACGAGATTCAGAGCTTTTCCCGGATTGGCCGATTATTATCATCGCTTCGTGAGGGGTTCTCGTCTATTTCATCGCCCTTGACAAAATTGACTCAAAAGGGTGCTCCTTCCAGGTAGTCAGATGAGTGTGAGAAGAGCTTTCAGAAGCTCAAGACTTCCTTGACCACAACTCCAGTTCTAGTTCTACCTTAAGCTTCAGACTTTTACACAGTGTATTGTGATACTTCTCGGATTGGTATTGGGTGTGTCTTGATGCAGAGAGGTAGAATGATTGCTTATTCTTCGAGTCAGTTGAAGCCCCATGAGAATAACTACCCTGTTTACGATTTGGAGTAGGCTACCATCGTTCATGCATTTAAGATTTGGAGGCACTATCTCTATGGTGTGTCTTGCGAGGTACTTACAGATCATCGGAGTCTCCAACACTTTTTCAAACGGAAGGATCTAAATTTCAAGCAACGAAGACGGTTGGAGCTACTTAAGTACTATGATATTACCATTCTGAATCATCCTGGGAAGGCAATCTGGTGGCCGATGCCTTAACTAGAAAGGCGGTGAGTATGGGTAGCCTTGCATTCATTCCTATTGGTGAGAGACCTCTTGCAGTTGATGTTCAGGCCTTAGACAACTAGATCGTGAGATTAGATGTCTCGAACCACAATCGAGTTCTAGCTTGTGTGATTTCTTGGTCTTCCTTATATGATCGCATCAGAGAGCGCCAGTATGATGATCCCCATTTGTTTGTCCTTAAGGACACGATTCAACACGATGATGCCAGAGATGTTACTAAAGAGGATGATAGGGTATTGAGGATGCATGATCAGATTTGTGTGCCTAATAAGGATGGGCTACGTGAGTTGATTCTTGAAGAGGCCCACAGTTCGCGATATTCCATTCATCCAGGTGCCGCGAAGATGTACAAGGATTTGAGGCAGCATTATTGGTGGAGAAGAATGAAGAAGGATATAGTGGGGTTTGTAGCTCGGTGCCTTAAGTGTCAGCAAGTAAAGTATGAGCATTAGAAACCGGGTGGATTGCTTCAGAGGATGAAGATTCTAGAGTGGAAACGGGAATGGATCACCATGGATTATTTAGTAGGGCTCCCACGGACTTCGAGGAAGTTTGATTCTATTTGGGTGATTGTGGATCGACTGACCAAGTCTGTGTACTTCATTCTAGTTGGGACTACTTATTCTTCGGAGTGGTTTTGTTACACCCCATGTTTTGTACGTGAAAATACGCCATAAATAAATTGATGAAAGTTCGGGAATGAGATTATATTGAAATTATAAGCATTATTCTATTTCAAACGAGTGATGAGTAAATTCGTGAAGGTGAGAGGGTAAGCAAATCGAAGAAAATGAATTTCATCGAAGTTTGACATTTTAGGATAAAATATGGCCCGAGCTAAAATACCCGGTATTTATGGACTAGTACCGTACAAGGTAGCACATGGGCATGATAGTAAGGTGTATAAAGTGTGTTAAAAGTGAGTAGTATTTTAAGTAAATTGAGATAATTCTAAATTATGTGGGTAATTGATTAATTATTGGGTAATGAAAAATTTACCTAAATAATTAAGGTATTTGTGGAAGTTTAATCAAGTTTTGGATAGGCTTGACAGCCAAAAACGTGGGAGCAAGCCACAAACCACACAAATGACTCTTAAGTCAATTAGATTAGGTGCCTTTCTACAAAGAAACTAAGGATATATGTATATAATTTATACAATAACTATAGTAGTTAATAGAGATACACTTAAGCATAATAGTAAAGAAGCACATGCTGATGTTGTTTGAACTAAAATCCTAACAACTTCTTGGTCAAAATGAACCTCTTTTATTGCACTCCTTGATTCAGCATGTTTCATAGTTCTTGGTGGTTTTATATATATAAAGAAAGCGAATGCAATTTTGTTGTTGAGTAATAGAGAATAACATTGGTTCATTTGTGCCTGTTTCCGGCAGCTAGAATATGTAGTGCTACATTTTGGGACTCTCTTCATTTTCTACTCTTTCTTGTGCAACTTGCCTATCTTTTACTAATAATAAGAGAGAGAACATTCTTGTCTCGGTGTTAAGAAATATTTGTATTTCCTTTAAGAGAATCGGCTCAGGTATGTTAAGACTATCCGTTCTTTCTTTTTGGCATGCCAAACCATACAAATGAAACGAGCAAAATACGCAACTTTCATAAATGACTCTATTCATAGAAATACTAGGGGTGTCTATATTTTGAATTTTTCATGTGAATTATTATTATATCTTCTGTTCATGGGTCTCAGAAAAATACGTATTTGATAAAGTTTAGCCGAAAGGTATATTGATTTTTATGACATTCCGAGAAAATATATTAACGTATTTCTCATGCATTTCATGCATTTATACATGTATATTGACCCATGACCAGATAGTGTTATATACGATTATATATCTATATTATATGGATATGGGATATGGGAAAAGGTTACGGCGTTATATACGCACCACCACCTGATCAACTGGTATACATTGATGATTTTCCCACAGTGGCCGAAATGATATGATGGGACGCCCTCAGAGGCTTGATGATATTATGAAACATGTATCCATGCACGACATGAAATTCATACGCATATGCATGACACTATAATTATTTCATGATTTACAGAGTTATCCAGACTTACAGGTTGAGTCATTTACTCTTCATGTCTCTGATGTACTTATTTATTTGCCTTACATACTCGGTACATTATTCGTATTGACGTCCCTTTTGCCTGGGGACACTGCGTTTCATGCCCGCAAGTCCCGATAGACAGACCGAGAGCCCTCCAAGTAGGTTATCAGCTCAATGGAAGATGTTGGTGCGCTCCATTGCTTCGGAGTTGCTCGTTTGGTTAGTATGGTTTAGACGTGTAATGTTTTATGGTGGGACTATGTCCGGACCTACATGTATTCCTAGAGGCTTGTAGACAGATGTCATGTACGTAAAAGATTGTATGGCCTTGTCGGCCTATGTTCAGTATACAAGTGGATACTTGGTCTTATAGGCCCGTATGTCTTATGTATAATTTGGTATCTCACGTTGTATTCTACTTATCTCACGACAGCCTTCCAACTTAGTTATTTACGATAGTATGATACGTTATGTTGGTACTCGGTTGAGTAAGGTACCGGGTGCCCGTCGTAGCCCATCGATTTGGGTCGTGACAAAAGTGGTATCAGAGCAGTTCTGTCCTAGGGAGTCTACAAGCCGTGTCTAGTAGACTCTTGTTTATGGGTGTGTCGTGCACCACACTTATAAGCAGGAGGCTACAGTGCATTTAGAACTGTCACTCTTTTTTCTTACTCTAGATCATGTCATAGAGCTCAATTGTAAGAACTCAATTTCCTAACTCTATCTTATTCATAATACAACGATGCCTACATCCATAAAGACGGTTGATAAGAGATATAGCTGCGGAAGAGTTGAGTCAGAGGAACCCGATTTTTTCATCATGCTTATGATGGATAAATTTAAGGTATTCATAAGATGATGTGTGAACTAAGACGTGTAAGTTTCTTGATAAGGATATCTAAGGCAAGAATGTTTATCCACTCTTACGGTAAAAATAATAAGAGAATAGGAACGTAGATACAAGTTTCAGCAAATAAAAGAAGCAAAGAGAAGAAGGGTACGAGGTACCCAATTAATGAAGGTTAGCAGTTTTTATAATTCAGCCAGAGGAATATAAGCTTTTTTGAGTTATATTCAATTATAACAGAGGTATGAAGAATTAGTCACACCCATTTCAATTATGCTCCATGGGAGCTAACATAAATAGTTAAGAGAAGGACGAATATCAGGAACCTGCTGGGGTTAGAGTAACCCAAAATAATGGTTGGATTGCTTGCATTAGTTGACATTTCCAAAGATTTTTGTAAATGTGCTAACAAAATCTCCTTGTGAGACACCCAGATGGTGCACTCTGAAATAATACAGCTAAATATGAGTACTAAAAAAAAGAGCATCGGAAGCCTTGAAAGAATAAATGTTTCCTTAGTATGGCTATGTCCTTAGTAAAGATAGAATGTTAGGCAATCCAAAGAGCCAGTAGATGGAGCAAGGGGAGATAAATACAATGGAATGTCCTATTGAAATTTTCAAAATAAAGTGTTAGACATAAATGTTAGCAGGAAATGAGAAGAGTGTTAATGAAGCGTTATGAGTATGATATGATGCATGGATGACAACGATGGGAAAAATGTGACGGTATTATAGGATATATAGTCAAGTTAAGAGGAAGAAGAGAGGAGCCAGGCCTTGAGACAATAAAAGAGTATAGGCCATAAATTTATATCCTCATTTCGAGAAATAATTTCGTGACTCCAAAGCGACTACCAGAAGGGAGAATTAATCCCCAGAGTAATAGAAATTAGTATGGATTGGTGAAAAAGATAAGCTAAACATGAATTAGGGACTGAGTTATTGATAATAGTAGGCATCATGAGAAATTTCAGATTTTGTTCCGGCAATAATAGAATGGACAACAGAAGAAGATTACTGAGAAATTCAGAGAATGGTCATTCAGGAAGACGTTTCCCCAAAGCAAGTAATGTGATTAAAGTTAAGCTTAAGAGACTATGTGTGCTAGTTACACTAAGTGTCACCCTCGTGAGTAAGGAATTTCTTTATCCTTGGTATATAAGGATTACCACAAGGCGAGTAAGAATCATCGATGATGTGAAAGGATACCAAAAATGAAGAACTAAAACATCTATAGGTAGGTCGTCATAGCTTCAACTGTTAGTACTCCCCTAAAGTGGGGAATATGGAGTGATGTGACAGTAAGTCAGAATTAAGAGGTTCTAGTAATTACGGAATGGTAAAGAAAGAATGTAAAAAAAATGAATGAAAAAGGGATGATATTGCACTTATTCAAAGCATAAGATATGCTATGATTCCAGGGCGTTATGTAAGCACGGCGACAAGAAAAGGAAGTAAGGGTTCCTTCCTGGGATTTTATTGTTAGATAAGGAGCCAGTATGTGAGGTAAGTTAAGACAAGGAAATAACCCAAGAAAGATTACGCGGAATATGGATATAACAATGGGCTGACGAATAGTTAGTAATTGATTCCAGAAAAGCCTAATCATGACTAGACAAGAAGTTAAAGACAAATTAGCAGATCATGCAAGATAAATATAGTAAACCCCCAACATGGAGGATGCAGCCTCGCAGTAATATCATAATAACACTTGAGATATATTCAAATAGGAGTCGAGGTAGTTAAAGTACCGTAAGAGTGTTACGGGTATAAAAGAAAGTACCACTGGGAAGGCAATCAAAATATCAGTTCAGAAGCAACCCTACAAGCACAAGGGCACGGAGGTAAGCAACTACAGATGATTATAGGCAAGGAAGGACGTCAAAAGGTCCGTAATAAGCTTAGAACTTTACGAGAGTCAAGGGTTCTCCCTAAGTACTGCAACGAAAGACTAGCTGAGGAAATAAGGAAGAAGGCTTCAACCTAAGCACAATGACCTAAAGAGGAAATGGTCGTGTAACAACAGTCTCACAACAACATCGGAAGCACTCCAAAGGAAAGTGGAACCTACCGTGGCTAATGAACGGGAAGTAAAATTAAAAGTAATATTATAGATCATATGAGTTGCACGAAAACTCTAGCATACGTGGGAACTGATAAGCTAATATGGACGCAACACGGGGGCAAAAAGACCAGGAAAATTAATAGCTTATCTTGAAAGAAAGCTAAGATGGAATGAAAGAAATTATTCGATCAATGATGAAGAGTTGGTTACATTACGAACGCACTTAAGGGTTCAGAGTTTTATACATGCAGCATATACAACCATAGAAGACTCCGATATAAGTTAAAAGGAAAGAGTTGAGTCCAAGTCATAACTCAAGAATTGAATTGTTAGACGATTGTATCAAGGATATTCCATAGCATCCATGAAAGACTAAGGTAATAACCAATACCATAGGCTGCAGATCGGAAGATATTTAAGCCTACATAAAGGTTGATCAGAGGGAAGAGGAAACTAAAGAGTTACACCAATTAAGTAAATTAGGAGTCTGATTATTGGACCCGGAAAATTATAGACCTCGTGATTTAGAACATTACAACATCACTCTTAAATATCAAAGATACTAAGAGAGATAGTGCGTTAGCCATATTCTATAACGGCTCTACGATAAATCCAGTTAGAAGAGCACCAGCCTCATAAGGAGTCAGTACGAAGCTCCCACCGGATAGTGTATGCACCAGAGGTACAAGTATTAAAATAGAGCATCAAGTTATGAACGTGAATTATACCTATGTGGAAGGGAGATCATGAAGGAAATAGAAGATATGATGCGAGATTTTAAGGTAAAGGTAAACAACGTGATGAATACTCAAATGCAGAAGGTTGTGAAAAGTTCATACATCGGATAGACGGCTATAAGTGCGGGGGATTCAGTATCTAGGAATAATAACGGCATAGTCAGTAGCATATCTTCCAGCCTATGGTCTAGGTATCGAAAAGCCTGACTAGGAGAGTAAAGAAGAGTTAGAGACAATGCGATGTCTCACTTGGTGTTCCAAAATAACACAAGGAAATCTATGATGCAAGCAAGCTGAAAGAAGGTTGCGGTAGTATAGATAGATATGTGTAAGTCACAAGCTAAAGTATGGTATAGATACAAGGCTTTAGGAAGACATGACTAAGGATAAGAAAGGACGAGTGAGAAAGTGGTAAAAATGGATAAGTTCTCGGGATTAAGCTCATGAAAATAAGAAAGCTGATGGTTTCCCTATGTTATAGAAAGCTCAGTATAGCCTGAATGAACTCAAACTTATAGAAGTATAAGACTAATAGCATTTAGATGAGATGAAATGTTGCCCTGGTAAAGAATGCAGGTGTAATTATGACAGATAAAGGATGACAATTGGGCCTTCGATTGAGTATTGACTTGAAGAGAATTTCACAAATTGTACGGGATTAAGATACCCACATAAGGTGAATCGCATTGGGATACTATGAAATATGATTATGGAAGCATGGTATCGTCCCCAGGTGGATCGGTCTATTCATTTCAGATGTTCCCCAATAAAATGTGAGCCCTAACGGCCGTCTTACATAAGAGCTCAGTTATGAGTGGAAGATCATAGATCAATATTTAGGTGAATCAACAAAGGATGGATAAAAGTTACAAAGTATGATATGAGATTAGGCCATCAGTCTTAAGGATAAACAACGAGAGTAACCTAGAGTTCGTAGCAAACCTCAATAACGCTAAATCGAAGTAAGAGTTATGGTATAGTATGGCCTACTTAGATATAGTAAATCTAATGACGCTTAGAGAAAGAAATTGAAATAATTTAGTATATGTTCACAAAGTGAGGCCTAGAGATATGTAAAAGCAGGAGGAAAAAGGAATGAAGAGTCGCATAGGCTCACATAATAGGAAGAAGTCTTACAGGCTGCATGACAGAAGTCAGCAACAGTTACGAAATTTGAAGTATTTCGACCACAAGTCATGGTGAGAGAAAGAGACCTAAAGGAGGGAATGCCCTAGTCTTTGGAATTATTTATAGAACAGTTGCCTAGATGGAAAGGAGAGCACTAAAGTATTCGGAAGGCATAAGTCATGAAAATGATAAACGCATCAGTCAACATTCGAGAACAAATGTCCCAAAGGGGGATGATGTTACACCACATGTTTTCGTACGTGAAAATACACCATAAATAAATTGATGAAAGTTCGGGAATGAGATTATTTTGAAATTATAAGCATTATGCTATTTCAAACGAGTGATGAGTAAATTCGTGAAGGTGAGAGGGTAAGCAAATCGAAGAAAATGAATTTCATCGAAGTTTGACATTTTAGGATAAAATATGGCCCAAGCTAAAATACCAGGTATTTGTGGACTAATACCATACAAGGTAACACATGGCCATGATAGTAAGGTATATAAAATATGTTAAAAGTGAGTAGTATTTTAAGTAAATTGAGATAATTCTAAATTATGTGGGTAATTTATTAATTATTGGGTAATGGAAAAATTACCTAAATAATTAAGGGATTTGTGGAAGCTTAATCAAGTTTTGGATAGATTTGATAGCCAAAAACGTGGCAGGAAGCCACAAACCACACAAATGACTCTTAAGTCAGTTAGATTAGGTGGCTTTCTACAAAGAAACTAAGGATATATGTATATAATTTATACAACAACTATAGTAGTTAGTAGAGATACACTTAAGCATAATGGTAAGGAAGCACATGTTGATGTTGTTTGAACTAAAATCCTAACAACTTTTTAGTCAAAATGAACCTCTTTTAATGCACTCCTTGATTCAGCATGTTTCATAGTTCTTGGTGGTTTTCTATATATAAAGAAAGTGAATGCAATTTTGTTGTTGAAGAATAGTGAATAGCGTTGGTTCACTGGTGCCTGTTTCCGGCAGCTAGAATATGTAGCGCTACATTTTGGGACTCTCTTCACATTCTACTCTTTCTTGTGCAACTTGCCTATCTTTTACTAATAATAAAAGAGTGGACAGTCTTGCCTCGGTGTTAAGAAATATTTGTACGTCCTTTAAGAGAATCGACTCAGGTATGTTAAGGCTATCCCTTATTTCTTTTTGACATGCCAAACCATACAAATGAAACGAGCAAAATAAGCAACTTTCATAATTGACTTTATTCATAGAAATACTAGGGGTGTCTATATTTTTTATTCCCCATGTGGAATATTATTATATCTTCTGTTCGTGGGTCTCAGAAAAATACATATTTGATAAAGTTTAGCCGAAAGGTATCTTGATTTTTTATGGAATTCTGAGAAAATCTATTAACGTATTTCTCATGCATTTCATGCATTTATACATGTATATTGACCCATGACCAGATGACGTTATATATGTATATATATGTATATTATATGGATATGGGATATGGGAAAAGGTTGCGGCGTTATAGAAGCACCACCACCTGATCAGTTGGTATACGTTGATAATTTGCCCACAGTGGCCGGGATGATATAATGGGATTCCCTCAGAGGCTTGATGATATTATGAAACACGTATCTATGCATGACATGACATTCAGACGCATATGCATGACACTGTAATTATTTCATGATTTACATAGTTATCCAGACTTACAAGTTGAGTCATTTACTCTTCATGTCTTTGATGTACTTATTTATTTGCCTTACATACTCGGTACATTATTCATACTGACGTCTCTTTTGCCTGGGGACGCTGCGTTTCATGCCCGCAAGTCCCAATATACAGATCGAGAGCCCTCCAAGTAGGTTATCAGCTCAGCAGAAGATGTTTGTGAGCTCCATTTGCTTCGGAGTTGCTCGTTTGGTTAGTATGGTTTAGACGTGTATTATTTTATGGTGGGACATTGTCCCAACCTTTATAAAAATTATATATTCTTAAAGGCTTGTAGACAGATATCATGTACGTAAAAGATTGTATGGCTTTGTCGGCCTATGTTCAGTATACAAGTGGATATTTGGTCTTATAGGCCCGTATGTCTTATGTATAAATTGGTATCTCACGTTTTATTCTACCTGTCTCACGGAAGCCTTCCAGCTCAGTTATTTACGATAGTATAATGCGTTATGTTGGTACTCGGTTGAGTAAAGTACAGGGTGCCCATCACGGCCCATCGGTTTGGGTCGTGACAGGTTGGCTGAGATTAACATTCGAGAGATCGTTCGCCTTCACGGTGTGCCAGTGTCCATCATTTCAGATCAGGGCACACAGTTTATATCACAGTTTTGGAGAGTTGGGCACCCATGTTGGGGTTTCTTGGGATCAGTTTTTGCCGCTCTGGAGTTTGCCTACAACAACAGCTACCAGTCGAGCATTCAAATGGCTGCGTATGAGGATTTATATGGGAGGCGGTGTATATCTCCAGTGGGTTGGTTTGATCCGGGTGAGGCTAGGCTATTGGGTACTGACTTGGTTCAGGATGCTTCGAACAAGGTTAAATTTATCCAGGAGCGTTTTCGCACGGCGTAGTTTAGACAGAAGATTTATGCTGATAGGAAAGTCCGTAATGTTTCTTTCATGGTTGGGGAGAAATTGCTGCTTAAAGGTTCGCCCGTGAAGTGTGTTATGAGGTTCAGGAAGAAGAGAAAGTTGAGCCCTCAGTATATTGGGCCTTTTGAGGTACTTCAGAGGATTGGGGAGGTGGCTTACAAGCTTGCCTTGCCACCTAGTTTTTCGAGTGTGCATCCAGTGTTTCATGTTTCTATGCTCCGAAAGTATGTCGACAATTGATCTCGTCCAATTTCTCACCTCAATTCAAGGTTATGAAACGATCGATTGCAATCATAGTACCCAACAAGATCCGGAGTCGATTTCCATAGGGAGCTATATATGGGAGTTAGGAGTATATATTGTGGTGTATGAGTTTGATTATCTCAATTTACACTTCCACAAATTGGGGTTGTTTCTATGTCTAATATTAAACTAAGATTTCAAGTTGAGAAATAAAACTAATGAAATTGTTTTCTTGTTTTTCAAGTTTTGTAAAGAGCCTAGGGCTATGACCATCACCTAGGTGTTTGCCTAATAGGATATAAACCTTAATGCTTGTTTTATTGATCAGGGTGTATTATAGCTATTAGCACTCAATTACCCACTCAATACCTCTCGGTTAGAGAGTGATTTTTCCCAATTTGGCTTTCTCAAGTCCAAATGGGTACTGCACAAAACGGTTGATGAGCTCAATTCGGGTTATTACTATCTCTAGTTTGAACTCTTTAATTGGGATTATCAATCTCTCGATTGACCCAATTTCTTTTTAGCCAAGTTTTTCTAGACTAAGTCTCTCTTTCTCAAGTAGAGACCAAGTCAAATAGGCATTAACTAATGTTTGAAACCATTAATTCCACAAATTAAAGCATGAACAAGGCTAAATAATAAACACCCACCCATAAACCAACATTAAGTTAAACACCCATAAGGTTTACACACTAGGGTTGGGTCACAACCCTAGTAAAAATCTATCTACTCATGCTTGAAATTGAAGAAATAGAAGAATAAATGCTAATTAAACTCATATTGTAAGATTAAAATGGCAAAATCTATGTTAAAATATCCCAAAATATGAAAAACTACTAAAAGAAGTAAATAAAAACGGCTAATGTAGCAGCTGATGTCAAAAGTTAACCTAAAATTCTGAAACTCGTCTATTTATACAAGGCTGGAAATTTTGAACAAAAATGCCCTTAGGAGGTTCTGCGGCCGCACAATTTCATGTGTGGTTCGCAGATTTCTTCAACTTGTAGGAACTAGAGGTCTGCGATTGCATAATTCTGATATGCGGTCGCGAGGCATTTCTTTTTGCGGTTTGCAGATTTTTAACTGCGGTCGCGTTTTGCTCAATGCGGTCTGCACTTTTACATCGCGGCCGCATAACACTTCTTCTGCGGCCGCACAATTCCTATGTGGTCCGCACTTTGTACCAAAGTCTGTTGGCCCTTCCTTCATCATCTATGGTCGCCGATGATATTCTGCAGTCCGCACTTGTGAGTTTCTGTGCCTTTTATGGCCTTGAGTTTAGATTACTCCTTTTTAAGTTGGATTTATCATCTTGGGAGTCTATCTTCCAATATTCATGCAATTTAGCACATTTTATCAGTTTTCGAAAACCTAATTAAATGCTTTTGAACTAAAATAAAAGCTAAATATCACGACCCAAAATTCATAAAGTCGTGATGGCGCCGGATATTGTCAGGCAAGCCAATCATTTATTAATTTAAATAATTCCCGATTTTAACAATTATGAAAAAAAATATTTCCTTTCACTTTATTACATATTAACCAAATAAAATTTGTTAAGCAAAACAATGGTTTGAATATGACACTTTAGCAAATATATCCCAACACATCTCATAACCCGGTGTCACAAGTACATGAGAAATTTCTAAGAATTTATACAATCATCACAAAGCCTGTCCGAGATACAAATTGGACAAGCAAATTTAAAATGAAAGTAAATATAATACGAGGGAGACTCTGTCAGCTGCGGATCGCCTCCGGATGATACATCTCGCCCAAGTCTCTGAATCCTCCACATTGCTATGAAAGTACCTGTGCAATAAAATGCACAGCAAGTGTAGCATGAGTACAAAAATAACGTGTACTCAGTAAGTCGCCCGCCTAACCTCAGAGAGGTAGTGGCGAGATGTCTAATTAGACACTTGCTAAAGGTCAATTTAGAATATTCAAGTATGACACTAAGCATGATTACCATATGAAATTTATTAAAAACATGAATAAATATTATCAACTCCGTTCACATTTAACACTTTATATCTTCGTCATATTAATAAATATTAATCAACATGGGTGATTTAATCAAATAACAATTAATCAACGGGAAGGAACAACTTCTTCCAAAATCTTTTTAATAACTTTAAATCTCTGTCATTTCAATTGACAACTTAAAATTCCAGGCTAGTAATCAGGTAAAAATCATAGCAACTACGCAGTAAATATCATGCGCAAGCAATGCCGAGGGTCGAACGGTGCGGACCAACAATAATAAATTGTGCACTGCCGAGGGTCGAACGGCTCGAACCATAGATACATCTATCTGCCCCGCTCGCGAATCGATCATGCGACGCGGTTTTACATAAATACAGGGTTATCCTGCTCGCGAATCATACATGTGAGGCACCCGTAGATACACATATTCACACAATAAGTCCACATTTTTATCAAGAAAGCATTTTCTCAGGAAAGTGGTAAAATTCTTCTTAAAGGAACACGAGAAATAACATTTAAATCTTTGTTTTGAAACTAATTTTCCAAGTTTAATAATATTCAATAATATAACCTTATCAGGTATACATTTATTCACGATGAAATCAATTCTCTTTCTAGATGATTAAGAAAATGAACTTTATTCTCCTTTAGATATTCAATTACGATTTCGATTATATTAGCAGTTTAGTATTACAGGCAGGATCACAGATACAACATGTAAGGCATGCTAGTGGGTCCTAGATTACCCGGACATGGCATAATAGTAGCTACGCACGGACTCCCATCACCTCGTACGTACGTAGCCCTCGAAGATAATAGCATATACTTAATTAATTCTCCTAGGGGGACAATTCCCCATCACAAAGTTAGAAAGGAGACTTATCTGGCTCCGAAATTCCATAACCGGCCTCCAAGCCCTTCCGATGACTCCAAACGTCGCACAACACTCCGAAACTATCCAAAAAATGACAAACCAATGAAAATATACTCTAATATTTGCAACAATTCCAAATTATATAATTTCCCAACACCACTCAATGAAATGACCAAAATACCCTCGGGCCCATGTGCCCGAAATCCGAAATTTCTCGAAGATATACTCTACCCATAGCGTTACTAACCCAAATATACAATTTACTCAAATATTCATTCTCAATTCGTGGTAGAAATCCAAAATACAAATTTTTAGGTCTTTCCTCCAAAATCCCAATTTTTCTACTAATTTCCATGTCTAATTAATGTATAATCCTTGTATACATCTTAAAACATGAAGAAATTACTTACCTAGTGATGCTTGGTGGAAAACCCCTCTTGAAGCTCCTCAAAATTACCCCCATCAATGAAACAAATGGATGAAATTTCCAAAAATCCCGTTAAAATAACACACTGCCCAGGTGACCCTCATATGCGATCGCACAACATGCTCCGCGATCGCATAGGCCAACTATGCTGCCTCACAAATTCACTCAATGCGATCGCAGCCTAGCACCTGCGTTCGCACATGCCAAAGTTTTAGCCCCCTTATTTCTTCTACTGTGCGTTCGCACAGGCCAAGCCCCAGAAGCCCCCAAACACACCCTTGTGCGATCGCACCACAACACCTGCGGTCGCACAGGGCAATTCCCTGCGGCCTCAATTTTTCCTACTGTAAGAGCACACAACTACCACTACGATCGCACAAGACAAAAATCCAGTCCCTAAAATTCCTTCTCTGTGATCGCACACTATGGGCCGCAATCGCATAGCTTACCAGTGACACCAGCAAACAGCAGCAACAGGTAGGAGAAAAATGGTCTGAAACCACCCCGAAACACACTCGAGGCCCCCGGACCCCATCCAATCACACGACCTAGTCCCATAACATCCCACGAACTTGTTCGAGGCTTCAAATCACATCAAACAACGCCAAAATTCAAACTTTATGAACTTAGAAATTTCTAACTTCTACATCCATTGCCGAAAACTATCAAATCACGTCCGATTGAACCCAAAGTTTTCACACAAGTCATATTCGACATTACAAACCTACTCCAACTTCTGGAATCGCATTCCGACCTCGATATCAAAATTTTCACTTCCGGTCGGATTTCTCAAAAACCTTCAAATTTCTATCTTTAGCCAAATGACTTCAAAATGACCCACGGACATCCAAATTCACTTCCGAACGAGCTCCCAACTTTAGAGTCACCATATGGAGCTATTCCTAGACTCTGTATCCCAAACGGACATCAACATCACTGAAATGTGCTTCAAGCCAAACTTAGGAAATTTCTTCAAAAATGCTGACTTCCACAATATGCATTGAACCGCTGAACGACGCGCTATAGCTCAAAATGACCGGTCGGGTCGTTACACTAAAAGATACTAATAAGTATTCAAAATCCCCAGTTATTAGCGATCCGTCTCATGTTTTCGATTTCAGCACAATTCAGTTGGATGGTGATTTGACTTATGATGTGGAGTCGGTGGCCATTTTGGATCGACAGGTTCGAAAGTTGAGGTCAAAAGACATAGATTCAATGAAGACATAGTGGAGAGGTCAGGCAATTGAGGATGCTACTTGGGAGACCGAGCGGGAGATGCAGAGCAGATATCCACACCTATTTGAGACTCCAGGTACGTTTCTAAACCCTTTCGAGGATGAACGTTTGTTTAAGAGAGGGAGGATGTAACGACCCGGCCAGTTGTTTTGAGAGTTGCATCCCCGTTCCCCTATTTAATGCTTATTTTGTACTTTATAACTTTTATGTGACTTGACAAGGTAGTTGGTTTGGGTCCGGAGAGATTTCGGAATGAAATGAGACACTTAATCTCATGGTTAAAATATTAAGTTGAAATGGTTGACCGGTATTGACTTATGTTTAAATGACTCTAGAATGGAGTTTTGATGGCTCCATTAGCTCCATTGGGTGATTTTGGATTTGGGAGCGTGTCCTAATTTTTATTTGGAGGTCCAATTCTGAAATGTTGGAGTAGGCCCTATGTCATTTGTGACATGTGTGCAAAATTTGGGGTCAACCGGATATGATTTGATAGGTTTCAGCGTCGTTTGTAGAAGTTTAATTTCCTTGTCATTAGGCTTGAATTGGGCTGCGATTCGTGTTTTTTTATCCTGTTTGATGTGATTTGAGGGATCGACTAAGTTCGTATCGTATTTTAGAATTTGTTAGTATGTTTGGTCGAGGTCCGAAGGCCTCGGGTTGATTCTGGGTGGTTAACGGATCTAGAGTTGAAGCTGAGAGATTGCTGAAGCTTGGACTCTGCTGGTGTAATCGCACTTGCGAAACTTTAGTCGCAGGTACGGACTGAAATGCGCATGTGCAAGTTTGGAGGGGAGTGCGCAGGTGGACGTAGGTGCGAGGGAATTGCCTCACTTGAATGGCCGTAGATACGACACGGGGATCGCAGAAGCGGAATTTGGCAAGGGAGTTGGGACCGCAGAATTGGTTTGGATGGTCGCAAAAGTGAGTCTGCAGAAACAGAGAGAGGGACGCAGGAGCGGAAGGGTCGCAAGTGCGGGTGAGTGGTCGCTTCTGCGGCGCCGCAGAAGCAGGTATGTTTTCCGCGTAAGCGGAAGTGCTGGACAGAACACTTAAATACAATGGTTCGCGGTTTTGCTTCATTTTAAACATTTTGAGCTCGGGTTTTGGCAATTCTTGAGAGGATTTTCGAGGGGATTCTTGAGCTAAGTCTCCTTTGCTCATTTCTGATAATCTTGCTTCCTCATTGATTTCTCCAACCTAGTTGGTGTGTATTTAAGGTGTGAATTTGGAGATTGAGGCTAGTGATTTGGAGAGTTGATTTGGGTATTTAGGTGATGATTTGGTGTTGGATTTTGATAAACTTGGTATGGTTGGACCCGTGGCTGAATGGGCTTTCGAGTTTTATGACTTTTATAAAACTTTGAGACGTGGGCCCGGGGAACCAACTTTTGAGTCAATTTTTGACTTTTGATTAAAAACTTAGCATTTCCTTATGGAGTTGATTCCTTTAGCCCGTATTGATTATATCAAATTATTTATGGCTATATCTGAAGCATTCGGAGGCCGTTTCGCGAGGAAAGGGTGTGTTGCAGTAGAGATTTTCTCAGATTGAGGTAAGCAATAGTTCTAAATTTGATTTTGAGGGTATGACACCCCGAATTTCATGCTAGAGACCATGTTTCGGCTATAAGGTGGTACTATTGGTACCCACGATGGTCGTTCTTTTGTATTGAGTTATCAGTTTAATTGCAGTACTAAACTAAGTCAGATTCATTATTACGTGCCATATCTTAGTCTCTGTTACCGTATATTGTCACATCTCATATCATTGATTAGGGCTGCTTAGCATGAGTGTTGTGAGACCGAGAGACTGGAGAGATTAGTGACTTAGTTGGGGGCCTGAGTGTTGTGTTGTGAGTGATATTTATATATTTGTATATGTGGATCCGGTTGCACGCCGTAACGAGGCTTATATATATATATATGGATGAGGTTGCACTCCGCAACGAGCCTTATGGATATACATATATGTGGATCAGGTTGCAACGAGCCTTATGGCCATATATATGTGGATTGGGTTGCACGCCGCAACAAGCCTTTCGCTATATATAACGTTGAGTAACTGAGTGTGGCGAGCGAGGATTTAGACGGGCATATTGAGCGCTCTAAGAGAGTGAGTAATCGGTATTTCACTGTGTTTCATCACATACGGTATTCACCTTGGCATGTAGTCATATAGATGTCATGTTTATATTGTCAGTCACGCTTGGCCTTTTTTTTATCGGTGCTAAACTTAATTGTTGAACCTGGAAGCATGTCTATCTTTTTTTTTGCATTGCTAAGATCCGTATCTTTATTGTATTGTTAGAGCTCATCACTACTTTCAGTTCTTTATTTAGTATTGTTACTTACTGAGTTGGTTGCACTCACGCTACACCCTGCATTTTGTGTGCAAATCTAGGTGTTTCCGGATAAGGTGGTTGTTGAATCCATCGCACAGTTGGTCTTTTGGAGATTCCAAGGTAGTTGCCTGGCATTTCACAGACCTTGTCTCTCCTTCCCTATCTTTCCGCTTATTATCACTACTAAAAATACGCAAAAATGACCAAAATTTTCCGACCAACGTTGGTCGGTCAAAAAAAGCGACCAAAAACCGTCCAGCTTGGACGGAAACTGGAAAAAATATTTTATATTTATTTTAAAAAAATACCGACCAAAGTTGGTCGGTAAGTTAGTCAACAAGTTGACCGAGCTGGTCAGACTTTCTTAGTCAAAGAAACTTTCACATTATCAACCAACTTTGGTCGGTAATGTGGACCCAATTTTTAAAATTTTAATAGTTATATTATTATTTAAAATATTTTATAAAATTTAAAGAAATTTTATTTAAATTTACCGACCAACGTTGGTCGGTTAATTCAAGGGAAGCATTTACCGACCAACTTTGGTCGGTATATTTTAATTTTTGGAATAACCGACCAAAGTTGGTCGGTTATTAGGTCAAAATTGGTCAAAATTATGAATCACTTTTATATTTACTATCTAAATAATATAAATGTAATCCGTTAACACTTTTATAATAAGAAAATGAATACACTAACATATACTATAACATGTTATATATGTAGTTAAAGTAGTACAACAAAGTGTGTTTTATATATATATATATATATATATATATATATATATATATATATATATAGAGAGAGAGAGAGAGAGAGAGAGAGATAGATATATGTCAAACATTTTATTTTTAAAATATTCAAGGATGCATCTAAGTAAGTTATAAATCGATGAATCAATTTGCAAATGCACGGTCGGGTTTTTTTAGGGACAGACTTGTGAAGATCCTAATTAGTATATATAACTTATCATCAAATGTAACGACCCGACCGGTCGTTTTGAGTTCTAGCGTGTCGTTCAACGAGTTGAAGTCGTGAGTAGCTCTATTTCAGGTATAATGACCCGTGGGCTTGGTCGGAATTGAATTCCAGGTAGTTTAGAATTGATTTGGAAAGAAAATTCTCATTTCAGAAGCCTTAAGTTGGAGAAATCAACTAAAATTGGAATTTTGAGTAAACGATCTCCGAATCAGGGTTTGAAGGTTCCAGCAGGTTCATATGATGATTTCGGACTTGGGTGTATGTCCGGATCGGGTTTTTGGATAATCCGGGAGCGTTTCGGCGTATATTGTGGAAGTTAGCATTTTAGAAGGATTTCATGAATTTGGGCTTGAAGTGCATATTAGTGAGGTTAATGTCCATTTGGGATTCCGAGTCTGGGAATAGATACGTATGGAGATTCTGGAATTTGGAGCGCGATCGGAAGTGAATTTGGATGTCCGTAGGTCATTTTGGAGTCATTTGGCTAAAGATAGGAATTTGAAGGTTTTTGGGAAATCCTGCCAAAAGTAGAAGTTTTGATATCGAGGTTGGAATGTGATTCTGGAAGTTGGAACAGGTCCGTAATGTTGAATATGACTTGTGTGCAAAATTTGAGGTCAATCAGACGTGATTTGATAGGTTTCAGCGTCGGATGTAGAAGTTTGAAATTCTAAGTTCTTAAAGAATTGGATTTGAGTGCGATTCGTGATTTCGGCGTTGTTTGATGTGATTTGAGGCTTCGAGAAAGTTCGTGTTATGTTTTGGGATAGGATGGTATGATTGGACGGGGTCTCGGGGGCCTCGGGGGCCTCGGGTAGATTTCGGATGGTTAAACGATCAAAGTTGAAGTTGGAAAAAGGGCTGAAGTTGCTGTCATCTGGTGTAACCGCACCTCGAGGCTTTGACCGCAGGTGCGAGAGCGGGCAGGCTTGGTTGGGGACAGCAGGTGCAATGGATTTTCCGCACCTGCGAACAATGGGGCGCAGGTGCAATTTGGGCTGAAGTTGAGGAGAACCGCAAGTGCGGGAGATTTGGTCGTACATGCGGGATCGCAGGTGCGGAGGAAGGACCGCAGGTGCGGAAATCGACCTAGGCAGAATGTTTTAAAACAAGAAATTCGGTTCATTGTCTTCATTTTTTTCTCATGGCTTAGGCGATTTTGGGAGGCTTCAAGAGGGGATTCCTTCATGCATTGTCATGGTAAGTAAATTCCTCCCGTTTGTAATTTAAATACAAGATTATATGCATGGATTAGGCATGGAAATTGGTAGAAAATTGGGGGTTTTGAAGAAAAACCTAAAAAATGTAAATTTGGATTTTAGCCACGAATTGAGCATGAATATTTGAGTAAATTATATATTTGAGTTAGTAAGGCTATGGGTAGAATGTATCTTCGAGAAATTTCGGATTCAGGGCACGTGAGCTCGAGGGCATTTTGGTCATTTTTCTGAGCGGGGTTGGGGAAGTATATAATCTGAATTTGTTGTGAGTATTAGGATGAATTTTCATTGTGTTGTCGTTATGTGGTAGTTTCAGAGCGTTATGCGTCCGTTGGAGTCGTAGGAAGGGCTTGGAAGCGGGGTATGGAAACTTCGGAGCGAGTTAAGTCTCATTTCTAACTTTTTGAGGGGGAATCGTCCCCCTAGGTGAATTAATTTAGTATATGCTATTATCTTCGGGGGGCTACGTACGCACGAGGCGACGGAAGTCCATGCGTAGCTACTATTATGCCATGTCCGGGTAGCCTAGGACCCACTAGCATGCTTTATGTGTGTACCTGTAATCTTGACTGTGATATTAAACTGCTAATATGACCGAAACATAATTGAATGTTTAAAAGAAAACTAGAGCTCACATTGTTAACCTTCTAAAAAGAGAATTGTTTCCGATGTGACTATATATGTACCTGGACTGGGTTGTATTATGGAGTATTAGTTAACTTGACAAATGAGTTTCAAAAACAAATATTTCAAAACCTATATTTCATGTTTCTTTTAATAAAGATTTTTCCACTTTTCTGAGAAAAAAATTATTTTCTTGATAAAATATGAATTTATTATGTGGATATGTGTAACTTTGGGTGCCTGAGTCGCTTGAGTGATTCGCGAGCAGGAAGACACTGTATTTGTGTATGTATACATATGAGCACTTGAGTCGCACGTATGATTCGCGAACAGGCTAGCCGTATTATGTTAACCGCGTCGCATGATCGATTCGCGAGCGAGGCAGATAGATGCATCTATGGTTCGAGACGGTCGACCCCTCGACAGTGCACAATTTATTATTGTTGGTCGCGCCGTTCGACCCTCGGCATTGCTTGCGCATGATATTTGATGCGTAGTTGCTATGATATTTGTCTGATTACTGGCCTGAAAAGTTAAATTGTCGATTGAAATGACAAAGATTTAAAGTTATTAAAAAGACTTTTGGATGAAGTTGTTCCTTCCGTTGATTTATTATTATTTGATTAAATCACCATGTTGATTAATTGTTAATATGACGAAGATATTAAGTGTTAAATGTGAACGAAATTGAAGGATGTTTAAATCATTTTTAAAAATTGTCTACGATAAAACCATGCTTAGTGTCATTCTCAAATATTTTAAATGGACCTTTAGTAAGTGTATAAATTGACCTCTCGTCACCACCTCTCTGAGGTTAGGCAGGTGACTTACTGAGTACACGTTATTTTTGTACTCATACTACACTTGCCGTGCATTTTGTTGCACAGGTACCTATATAGCACAATGGTTGATTTGGAGACTTGGACGGGCTGCACTCATCCGGAGGCATTCCGCAGTTGACAGAGTCTCCCTCCTACCGTATTATTTTTATTTTAAATCCCTTGTCCAAATTGTATTTCAGACAAGCTTTGTGGTGACTATAAAATTCTTAGAAGTTGCTCATGTACTTGTGACATCATGCTCTGGGATATGTATTGGGATAATTGTTTAAGTGAAATCTTTAGATCACTGTTTTTAAATAAAAAAATTTTATTTACCGTCGTATTTTAATTTACAAAAATCTATTTATTTGATTATGAAATGCAAGGAAAGGTAAGGGTTTCGAAAATGTTAAAACACGAATGTATTTCAACTAATTAAGGATTTACCTTGCCTGACAGTGGTGTCCGGTGACATCACGACCTATGAATTTTGGGTCGTGACAACATGGTATCAGAGCGCTAGGTTCCCGTGGGTCTCACGAGTCATGAGCAAGTCTAGTAGAGTCTTGCGGATCAGTACGGATACGTCTGTACTTATCTTCGAGAGGCTACAAGGCTGTTAGGAGTACTTTCCTTCTTGATTATTCATCGTGCGAGTTGATTCCTTTGAGGCTTATGCCTATGTTCATTCCTACTCAATCTTACGCGTCGCGACGCTCTTGCTATGGATCAGGATTTTGAGGAATGGAAATGGTGCTACGAATGTAATTCGAGATGCTTCCATGTGTAAATGGTCGTGGTTGTTGTTAGGGCCCTGTGAAAGGGTGATATGTTGTTTCAGCTCAGTAGCCGTGTTTCTGGGAGCCTTAAGGCTATGCTCGGGTAGTGATGATGGTTGCAGTTGATTTTCGCGCGGTGTCGATATAATGATAGAACGTTTGCACGTGTGTTGGGAGAGATGAATGGTTTGAAGGGAGATCTCCTCAGAGCGTGATTTCGATATTTCTGTTCTTTTGTGCCAGCAGAGGAATGGCATTTTGGGTTATGAGTAGTCCGATTGGGGTTGATAAGGTAGTAAGACTTGGTGTTTTCAAGGAAGATGGGACATGCACCTTTGACGTGTAGTCGTCGTCATTTATCCAGTGGAATGTGTTAGGTTTTGCGGTGTTATGGTTTCTTCGGTTGCGTAGGGTCAGAGTGTTGAGAAGAAGTATTGAAGAAAACGGTTGGCAGATATCGTGAGGTGCGGTGGTTCAGTACCAGATAAGTGTTGATAATGAAGGCAGCTAGAGAAAGATCATCTTCGGAGAGCTTGAAGTCGTGGTGATCTTCCGGTTTGAGAGCTACAAAGAATGATCCTGGGATGAGGCTAGGCGGTGGTTCCATTTTTAGGAGGCCAGGTGTAAGAAGCGGAAGTCGATCAGTCGCAAAGTGGGGGAGCGGCAGAACCTTGGAATTTGAAGATATTTGTCGCGCATTAATGGGTGTCCATGAGGAGCGGACGGACTAGTTAGTTGGTAAATGAAGCAGGGCGTAGGATGGGGTATTGAGGTCGCAGAGAGCGTGCATTTCAGCGTCGCTGGGAGGTGTCCGCGGGTGATCTCCTCAGGCGGGTTGTCTTCTGGGGATAGGTTAGCAATGGCGAGGGTTCGCAGGTTCTGTGAGGGGTCCTAGTGGCTAGTCGGTAGGAGATAGAATGTTTGAATGATGCTAGAGAATTCGAGTATTTAGGGAGTGCTAGAAAGAGAATTTGGAAGATTTGGATGGATTGGCTGAGCAAGATCGTGTTATCAAAGGAGGAAGGATCTCAGCAGGGTATAGAGTGGTGCAAGGAGTAACCTCGGGTTAAGTGGGGGAGTCCCACCATCTGCAGTTGGGTTGTAGGATTGTCTTCGCATGGGGTTGAGGATTTTCGACGTGTTGGCGAGTTGTAACGATAGTGACTCAGTCACGTGTTTCACTGAAAAAGGTGCTCCTGTGCTAGGACAGCCTTGGGGTTGATTTTATTCGGGGCCAGTCATAGTGCGTGACTCTCTGTAACAGTCTTAATGAGTTCAAAAGTTAAGAATGCGGCAATTAAGGATTTCAGGCAGCAGTATGATCGAGAATCGAGCTTTTGCAGAGTAATCTCTGAGAAAAATGAAGACTGTTGGAATGTTCTATGATTTATTTCAGCATGCAGGAGAATGTTGGAGGAGTGAGAAAAATAGACTCCGGGTTGAAGAAAAGATTATCAGAAAGGTATGAGACGGGTTGCAGGATTTGGGCAGCATAGTCTCGTGAATCATGGTCACTCGGGATGAGTGAGGGTTGAGTTTTCTATGGGTTAAACGAAGTTGTTATTATTCCTGAGGCAATTGATGATGATTAAAAGAAGATAGATTGATTTGCCATGGTTGAAATGGCACATTTGCAGCTGTGATCGGTTCCTTCGGTGTGATTAACTTATGCATGTGGTTTGTGCCGGTGTGTGCGGGGCTTGTCGGCCATCGTAATGGATTTCATGTGGGAACATTTGAGTGATATGGCATGTCATGTGTAGGCGGATCCCGAAAGGGTTATGGTGGCATAGACTACTACTTAAGGATTTGCATGATATGGTTGATAATGGGAATTCACTCATGTGTGGAGATGATACTCTTGAATTGAGTCAAGTAAAAAGTTTGTATATGATGAAGTGTTCACCCTATTGGTGGTTCAAAAGTTATGATGGAATTCTTGCGCTACCTCATGTTGGTATGTTAAGTGCGGGAAACAGTATGTAAATGGGAGTAGGAATTGAGATTTAGGTCCGATGTTTATGAGGATGTCATGCGCTTGGAAGAGCAAGACAAGTGGTTTGAAAGTTCAGAGTAAGCTGGTGTTATCTTCAGTGTCACCTGAGATTAATATTCGGTGAAAGAGGCTTTGTACCCTGGTCATGGGTTCTTGATGTGTTTTGCGGCCTTAGTGTGGTCGGTGTTATGGATGGGCAGACTTGTTGCCTTTTGTGGAAGGTCGTGGAAGCATGACCGCGAAAAGATTTTATAAAAGTGTGACATGTAGTCACTTGATGGATTTCAGATTTGGATTAAATATGAAGAAGTGCAATATTGCTTAATTGAGAATTTACGCCTGGAGGGCGTTCGGTTCAGTTGATTATGGATTATGGGGTGTTAGTCCCGGTGATGATGGTTGTTCTCGTGTATTATCAAAAAAGGTGGGTTAATGTGGACCCAGGTAAGAGCTAATAGCTAAGTTTGGTGCGAGCGAGGTGGCTCGATGTTTGTGGATGGATTTAAATATGATTATGGGCTCCGTGTGAGCCTGGAATGTTCCTTTCAGTAGAGCGTTTTTCATGGAAAGGTATTAGAACAGTGGGTGTCATTCCGTCTTCGTCAAATTTATGTGTTATTGTGATTGTGTCGTATGAGTTGTGAAACGGCTTGATAATTTCTCATGTGTTGAGGTCCCGCGTAGCGGATATGTTATGTGAGCAGGACATCTCTTGAGATCCAGAGTATATATATATATATATATATATATATATATATATATATATATATATCGCACCTCAGTTGTACTTGAGTTTTGTAGCCTATGGCTTTATCAGTCTCCCCAGGATGGTATTATGCACCTAGCGTGCTTGTGATCGATATTCAGTAATTCGTAATAGTGAGCAAATCAGCTCCGTATATATAGATATCTTCTTATGTAAATTTTTATGTGTGGATCAGGTGGCACGTCGCCACAGGTATGTTATTCGGATCGGGTTGCACGCCGCAACAGTGTGATGATGAGAAGGGTTAATATGTATTTATTTTCTTGTGATATATTTCCCATTTTCTGGTAAGAATTCATATTAGATGTGTGAGCTGAGTAGTTCCCTCCTGAGTCATTTCTTATTATCATGTTCGAGTTATGGCCTATTGGGCGATGCGGTATCATGTGAGGTTGTTAGCCATGTTTGGGGTGATTTACTGTCTGAGCAGTTCATACTGGGTGAGACGAGATTATCGGACCAGGGATCAGTACGATAAGGTTATGTGAAGTGTATATTAAAGAACAAATACCATCATTCAGGTTCATAATGAAAGTGACGATTCTAGTCAAGATGAGGTATTCAAGGATTTGTTAACTCTGCAGTTGAGTGTGAATTTCTGCGCATTCCCTCCGTTGTGGTTGTATTGCCAGCATTATAGTAGGATGCCTGTATAATTGTTATGAGGTGCATCAGGAGCATCAGATTCGTGGACCTTGGCTAATAAGGTTCAGGGAGCGTCGTTGTGGTCAGACGATGAGTTATGTGGTGCATGGGGTCGATTCAACAAGGGTATGCAGTTATGATCTGGTATATCATGTGCTAGTTGAACGTTGCTTATATATATAGAAACTAGGCCCGGCTAGAGAAATTTCGGGTGTTTGAATGAATTCTTAGCTTATTATATGGATAAATAAGAAATCTCCAGATTTGATCAAGCTATTGTGCTCGACTGGGCTTTGGTAGCACGGGCAAGTGCTCAAGGTGTTAAACAGTGATTTCAGGTAACTCCAGTGCAGTTCTTAGCACGTTCGAGGACGAACGTCGGTTTAAGTGGGGGAGAGAGATATATAGATATATGTCAAACGTTTTATTTTTAATATTCAACGATGCATCTAAGTAAGTTATAAGTTGATGAATCAATTAACAAATGCAGGGTCGGGTTCTTTTAGGGACAGACTTGTGAAGATCCTAATTAGTATATATAACTTATCATCAAATGTAACGACCTGACCGGTCGTTTTGAGTTCTAGCGTGTCCTTCAGCGGGTTGAAGTTGTGAGTAGCTCCGTTTCAGGTATTATGAACCTTGGGCGTGGTCGGAATTGAATTCCAGGAAGTTTAGAATTGGTTTGGAAAGAAAATTCTCATTTTAGAAGCCTTAAGTTAGAGAAATCAACTAAGATTGGAATTTTAAGTAAACGATCTCCGAATCAGGATTTGAAGGTTCCAGCAGGTTTATATGATGATTTTGAACTTGGGTGTATGTCCGGATCGGGTTTTTGGATAACCCGAGAGTGTCTCGACGTATATTGTGGAAGTTAGCATTTTAGAAGGATTTCATGAATTTGGGCTTGAAGTGCATATCAGTGAGGTTGATGTCTGTTTGGGATTCCGAGTCTGGGAATAGCTCTGTATGGCGATTCTGGAATTGGGAGCATGATCGGAAGTGAATTTGGATGTCCGTAGGTCATTTTGGAGTCATTTGGCTAAAGATAGAAATTTGAAGGTTTTTGGGAAATTCGGCCGGAAGTGGAAATTATGATATCAAGGTCGGAATGTGATTTCGGAAGTTGGATCAGGTCCGTAATGTTGAATATGACTTGTGCGCAAAATTTGAGGTCAATCGGACGTGATTTGATAGGTTTCGGCGTCAGATGTAGAAGTTTGAAATTCTAAGTTCTTAAAGAATTGGATTTGAGTCGGATTCATGATTTTGGCGTTGTTTGATGTGATTTGAGGCTTCGAGGAAGTCCGTGTTATGTTTTAGGATAGGATGGTATGATTGGACGGGGTCTCGGGGGCCTCGGGTGGATTCCGGGTGGTTAATGGATCAAAGTTGAAGTTGGAAAAAGGGCTGAAGCTGCTGTAATCTGGTGTAACCGCACCTGCGAGGCTTTGACCGCAGGTGCGGCTTGAGGGCCGCAGGTGCGGAGCCGCAGGTACGGCTTGGGCGCCGCAGGTGCGAGAGTGTGCAGGCTTGGTTGGGACCGCAGGTGCGATGGGTTTTCCGCACCTGTGAACAATGGGGCGCAGGTACAATTTGGGCTGAAGTTGAGGAGAACCGCAGGTGCGAGAGATTTGGTCGCACATACGGGATCGCAGGTGCAGAGGAAGGACCGCAGGTGTGGAAATCGACCTGGGCAGAATGTTCTAAAACAAGAAATTTGGTTCATTGTCTTCATTTTTTTCTCATGGCTTATGGGATTTTTGGAGGCTTCAAGAGGGGATTCCTTCATGCATTGTCAAGGTAAGTAAATTACTTACGTTTGTAAGTTAAATACAAGATTATATTGATGGATTAGGCATGGAAATTTTTAGGAAATTGGGGTTTTTGAAGAAAAACCTAGAAAATGTAAATTTGGATTTTAGCCACGAATTGAGCATGAATATTTGAGTAAATTATATATTTGAGTTAGTAAGGCTATGGTAGAATGTATCTTCGAGATATTTTGGATTCCGGGCACGTGGGCCCGAGGGCATTTTGGTCATTTCTCTGAGCGGGGTTGGGAAAGTATATAATCTGAATTTGTTGTGAGTATTAGGATGAATTTTTATTACGTTGTCGTTATGTGGTAGTTTCGGAGTGTTATGCGTCTGTTGGAGTCGTCGGAAGGGCTTGGAGGCCGGGTATGGAAACTTCGGAGCGAAGCAAGTCTCCATTCTAAATTTTTGAGGGGGAATCGTCCCCCTAGGTGAATTAATTCAGTATATGCTATTATCTTCGGGGGATACGTACCCACGAGGTGACGGGAGTCCGTGCGTAGCTACTATTATGCCATGTCCGGGTAGTCTAGGACCCACTAGCATGGTATATGTGTGTACCTATAATCCTGCCTGTGATACTAAACTACTGATATGACCGAAACGTAATTGAATGTTTAAGAGAAAACTAGAGCTCACATTGTTAACCTTCTAAAAAAAGAATTGTTTTCGTTGTGAATATATGTGTACCTGGACTGCGTTGTATCATGGAGTATTACTAAACTGGACAAATGAGTTTCAAAAACAAAGATTTCAAAACCTATATTTCATGTTTCTTTTAATAAAGATTTTTTCACTTTCCTGAGAAAAAAACTATTTTCTTGATAAAATATGAATTTATTACGTGGATATGTGTAACTTTGGGTGCCTGAGCTGCTTGAGTGATTCGCGAGCAGGAAGACCCTTTGTTTGTGCATGTATTCATATGAGCACCTGAGTCGCATGTGTGATTCGCGAGCAGGCTAGCCGTATTATGTTAACCGCGTCGCATGATCGATTCGCGAGCGGGGCAGATAGATGCATCTATGGTTCGAGCCGGTCGACCCCTCGGCAGTGCACAGTTTATTATTGTTGGTCCACGCCGTTCGACCTTCGGCATTATCTGCGCATGATATTTGCTGCGTAGTTGCTATGATATTTGCCTGATTACTAGCCTGAAATGTTAAATTGTCGATTGAAATGACAAAGCTTTAGAGTTATTAAAAAGACTTTTGGAAGAAGTTGTTCCTTCCGTTGATTTATTATTATTTGATTAAATCACCATGTTGATTAATTATTAATATGACGAAGATATAAAGTGTTAAATGTGAACGAAATTGAAGGATGTTTAAATCCTGTTTTATAAATTGTCTACGATAAAACCATGCTTAGTGTCATTCTCAAATATTTTAAATGGACCTTTAGTAAGTGTCTAAATTGACCTCTCGTCACTACCTCTCTGAGGTTAGGCGGGCGAGTTACTGAGTACATGTTATTTTTTACTCATACTACACTTGATGTGCATTTTGTTGCACAGGTGCCTATATAGCACAGAGGTTGATTTGGAGACTTGGAGGGGATGCACTCATCCGGAGGCGTTCCGCAGTTGACAGAGTCTCCCTCCTACCGTATTATTTTTATTTTAAATCCCTTGTCCAAATTGTATTTCAGACAACCTTTGTGGTGACTGTAAAATTCTTAGAAGTTGCTCATGTACTTGTGACACCGGGTTCTGGGATATGTATTGGGATAATTGTTTAAGTGAAATCTTTAGATCACTGTTTTTAAATAACAGAATTTTATTTGTTGTCGTATTTTAAATTACGAAAATTTATTTATTTGATTATGAAATGCAAGGAAAGGTAAGGTTTTCGAAAATGTTAAAACACGAATATATTTCAACTAATTAAGGATTTGGCTTGCCTGATAGTGGTGTCCGGCGCCATCGCGGCCTATAAATTTTGGGTCGTGACATCAAATATATCTATTTGTAAATTGATTCATCTACTTATAACTTACTTAGATGCATCGTTGAATATTAAAAATAAAACGTTTGACCTATATCTATTAATAGTAAAAACAAAATGTCTCGACCTATATCGATTAATTTATGTCATGCATTATTAGTGATGAATGAATGAAAAATAGAAGAATTAATACTAAACATCTTTG